>QGOI01005902.1:0-55929 GCA_003313885.1 Boletus sp. MG55
CCTTGCGCTTATTTTCGCAGCAGAGGAAAGACGGCATACCTCGACCACCTGCTCGTACGATCGCGCGTTCTCCGCGATGGTGCGCACGATCAACTCGACCTCCGAATCAGGTAGATGTTTCATGAGACGAAGGCGGGAAAGTTGATGCCCGAGATCGAACCCTTGGATCGCATCCGCGGCGCGATACTTTTGAAAGTCCTGTCGCTCTGTGAGATATCGTTGGAACGGGCCATCACCAAGTGTGACGTACGATCGTGCCGTACTGATAGACCTTGGTCTTTCGCCATCCTTCGATACGGCTAGCGTTGGTGGCCAATTCCCTGGCTGCTACGGCTTCATCGGGGAATACGACGCCGCTCCCCAGAGACCCTTCAGTGAAAGGAGCGCTCGAGAACCCCAAGGCCGTCGAGCCGGTTGCTACTTCCTCATACCTGGATGCAAGCCGCACGAATCGACTCACATATTCGGCGAACCGCAACCTCACCAACGTCTCACCAAAGTGTGACGTGATGGCAGAGATCAGCTGAAAAGCACAACCAATCAATCCACGCCCTTTCGTCCATCGAGATTGCAAGCACGTACGTCCTCGATGAACAGATTATCCAAGTTATCAGGCCGTGCTGAAAAATCCGATTTCTGAGCGGATTGACTCCCGTCCCGCGTGGCTATCCGTGCAATTTCTTCTTCGCTCGCCGCCGAGTTTTCAGCACGAATCACGCCCGTACGAGCGACCAGGGGAATGATAGCCGGAGGTGTGGGGGCCGCGGGGAAAGAGATATGGATGTCCTTGGAGACCACTACGCGACCAGTCCCAACGTCCATTAGCAGGTCCCACGACCCCGACGTTTCAAAGATCGGGTTCGTCACGCCTGCAATGTATGCTGGTCTACACACCCATGCGCCATCAGCGTCAGTTCGTGCTCTCGAGCGACGTCTCAACTTACGTTGTAACCCAGTCCTCACCGCCCGCCAACCCAGCGTATGGAAATGCACGTTCGATGAAACCCCTCAGGATCGCTCCGCATCCTGAGCCCAATGCACATGCTGACAAGACAAAGTTGGCCACTTGACCTGCGGGTATGTTATGACCTAAAAAGAGAATACGCTTTCCGGTGACGAGTGCGTTAAAGAGAATAATTATGGGATGAGTGAGATTTCCGTTCGTGTGTAAATGCGGATGGTGTGGTCCAGAAACGGTCACAATCGGTGCAGAGAACGTCTGTATTAACTGAATTAAGGAATACTATAACAAAAACGTCAGCCCACGTCGCGCGGGGTAGAGGAAAGAGCCGTAGACTGACATCACCGACTTCTTCTGGAAAAGCGGCGAGGGGAAGCTTGATGGGTAGTTGATGTCCTTTGTAAGCTATGGTCGTTTGAAAGAAATGGGTATCTTTCGATAATCCAGAACGCAAATACGGATCCGAGGTCGTGGGTATCGCGCCGCTGTATGCATTATGTTCTCGAACCAAACCATGGGATGACGAGGTCGAGGACGCGTCGGTCGACCTGCGGCCCCGACTGGCCTGGGTGCCTGAGGTCACGCTCCCCGGTCCCCCTCCGATCGCGACGCCGACCTGATTGTCTAGTATGGCGCTCTCATCGCCAACCCAGACCGCGCTCCCGCCCAAGGAGAAAGACGAATCGGACGGCGAGGACGAGTTGGGTTGGTGCGGATGAGAACTAGCGACGCTGCTCTCGGTCGTCGAGCGTTCGCGCGTCGTCCCTTCGCCGTGCGCGAGACGCCGAACGAGCATGCCGTCTTCGCTGGAATGTGACCCCGTCGACGAGGTGGTCTTGTGCTGTGGTTTGCCGTGGAAACCGTTGAAATTGGATGCGTTGTCGAGGATCTTTGAATAGGCAAACTTTTCGCTAAAGATGTCTTTGCGCTCGGACGCGCGCATGACGAGCTTTTCGTACCGGGTTAGTTCGGGGGCGCCGGTGACGTCCATGGAATTGATGGCATCGAACAGGCGGGCCAGACAGTCCTGCGAGGGATTGGCAAAGTAGTCATCCAAGGCGAGTAGGAGGACGGGCTATCATGGCGTGAGCGGACAGGACGGGGCAACATCGTGGCGCGAGACTCGCCTTGAAGATTTGAATGAACGGATGGCGCGTACAAATGGCCATCGCTTTGACGACGGCACCTCTGGAAACACGGGATAAGCCGGGTCAGAGACCATCAGTTGTGGTTGGCGATTGGTTCGGACGGTCACGCACCTCCGAGCCGTCTTGTCGTGTTTTGTGCGGACCAAGTTGAGCACGTATATGAGCTCCAGACGACCGTCTGGTTCGCTTGAAAGATCATCGGAGGATTCGGGTGTCTCGAGAGCGAGGACGGGGGAGATGGTGTTGAAGGGTGTCTGGTTGAGGAAGAAGATGGTCCAGTCTTCGAGATGTCGCTCTGCACCATCGGGAAGCATCAGGTTGGCAAGGAGTCTATCGGCAAGGCGATCAGTGGTAGTGCTTGGACGGGGAGACGTTGTGTCTCACCCCTCATCTGTCCCGAGCGGCTGGGGGAACTGGTATGTGAGCTGAGCCCCACTATCGATGTCAAACTCTGCGAGGAGGACGAAAGAACAGTGGGGGCCCTTTGCAAGGGACATGGTATCGGTTGTAAAAGGAACTGTGGTGCGCTGAGAAACGTCCCGCGTCTGTGCGTGCTACAACTTCATTTCTGCCGTCCCACTCGACGTCGCTCGACAACACGTCCAATTCTTTTTGTCGTCGCTTGCAAATTTCCTTTTACAGTTCATTGATCATGTCTATCAAAACTGCCCAAACATCTCCACCGCCCTGCCGACCGCCGCCATCAGCTCCGAGAGACGAGCACGAAGTCGATCTTGTCGAGTCACGTCAGCAGCAGCCATCGTTCCAACGCACGACAGAGACAAGAGACAGAGCTACCCATGATAGTAGGAGTGGGAGGAGATGACCTGCCTTGGTCCCTTTCCAGTAACAACAAACCTTGCACCCCCTCTGCGAGCCTCCCTTCGCCCGACTGCGTTTCATGCGAGAGCCGGGCGTTCGACCATACATACGTCCCGATCATTGCCCGAAACAAGCGTCGTTTGAACTCTGCAGTGCAGTTACCGTCGTGTGGTCAACAAAACCAGCATATATGCGCGCATATACCTTGCCTAAATTCTTCGTTCTTGTTCGCCTCTTTTATCGCGCTTTGCTTGATCGAGGCTGCAAACGTGTGAATGAGATCTGTCGAGGATTGTGCGAGGATTTCGTCCAACGTCCGGTCAGAGTCCTGCCTGGTCGACTGAGAAGGTTGCTGCGACGCTGGCTTTGGGCTCTGTAGCAAGTTCATGATGTCCGCTGTTGCGTTATCCGTTTCGTCGTCCATGTCTGGCAGATAGAAGAAAAGCAGAGCCAAGAAATCAGCAGACAATCACGTCGAGTTTGCGCATCACATGACTGGTCACGCTTCCATCTAGTCCAGAAAATGTCGAAATTATCATCATTTACACGAACCGACTCTATCATAGACCGCTCCGAATCAGAGCGACACTCGATCTAGTTCCGCCTCACCGTGGAGCAGGCAGTCCACTTGCTGTCACCCCAATCTCCGTGAGCCCCGTCAGGGGATCTAGCTTGCCCTTGAATTCGGGCAAGAACGACGCATCCGTATACGGGCAGTGGACCGACGGAGACCCCTTGTAAATCGGCGTATACGTGGCTGCACAGATATCAAATTCGGTGAACTCGTCATAGGAGATCTCCACTGCATTCCGGGGGTTTCGATCTCCTGCCGCAATCCGTTGGCGCGCCTGTGGAGTGGATACATGAGCGTGGCGTCACTTGGAGCAGCTTCTGATAGAACACACCTGCGCAACAATTTTTGGGTCGGGGCTGAGATCTAATAGACGTCTCGCAAACTTGGCAGCGGTGGCGTGGTTGTTGGCCTTGGCGAATGCTCCAATCGCGCTGCGCAAGGCTATTTGCATGTGTGGCGGTTGGAGTTGGCAGTGCGTAAAGTAGGCCGCGAGCTCTAATTGTCGACGGACATTGTCTGGCTCGTCCTGAGTGACGCGTCGTCGCTCCAACTCGATCGAGACCCCGAGGAGGTATTCACGTGCAGAAACAACGGTGTCACGCCACTGCAATTTCCATCCCGTCAGTGTCATCGAAACGGAGCCAATGAATTGACGAACCTCCTTGGCTTCCTCGTCCGAAGATACTACTACCAAGAGTAAAGTTTGCAGTACGGATCGGAATACAGCCTGAGCTTCAGAGAGCTTGTTGCCTGAGACAGAACGGAAACCTTCCGAGAGTTCGGTTCGCACCGACGACAGAGATCGGACGACAACAGGCAACACCCGCCCAGGCGATGTTTCTGATGGATCGCGTCTGATATGGACCTGAAGAGGGGGTAAGGATGCCAGGGGAGAGACGTAAGCGTGCGACGACCGGTAGGCAGAAAGGAACAGTTGCTTTAGGGGTGCGAAGTTGACGGCCCCAAACTGCCGGTTCAGCAACTGAACATGAGTCAGTACATCTCCGCATGCCTAGTCCAAGGGAACTCACCTGCATGGCGGTGTCGAAAGACCCCGCCGCAACGTGATCTGCAGCGAACGGCGAGTTGCGTACCCAAAGTTCGTTTTCACTCACACCAGGGGTCGTACCCGCCCCTTCATCCTCGTCCTCGCCGACGGCATCCTCAAATTCTTCCTCTGTGTGAGTCTCACCGTCGGTAGCGTCAGCATCAAGGTCCCACCCAGCCTCTTCAGCATCAACTTCAGGGACCTCCTCTTCCTTTGCCCAATCATCGAGTGCGGATGAGGCAGTGGCAGCAGAGGTATCGATGCCATTGACGTGAGGGATTTCGCCGTCGCCATCCAGGTTTCCGTTCGCGAGTGCACGGTCCCAAAAGCTCTCACCGATCGAAATCGACGGCCAGTTGAGGTTTGCAGTGGAAGTGATAATGGGTGGCGGTCGCAGCGTTGACTGTCCGAATGAAGGGATGTCGTCGACATCCGCCTCGCTCAAACCAGCAGCTTCGAGGATTTCGGCTGCCTCTTCGTCCAAGCCATTTGTTTTTGCGGTCAAGTAAGCAAGCGGGTCTACAGTCCACGTCAGCGAAAACGGCCCGAACATAATCAGAACAAACGCATACGAAGACCCACGTCCCGTAGGACGGCAATTCGTCCTTGCACGTCACCAGCATACAAAGCATTATGAAAGCGTGACATCGGATCCCCCCTCGCAGCCGCAATCTTCTGCATCTTTGACAGTTTATCTGTGCTGCCAGTAGCTAGATACAAGAACGACAAGCGGTCGAAGTTCTTGGTCTGTTGGTAAGCCTTCTCAACGATCTGTAATAGGACAATCGGTCAATTCCAACGTAAAATGTGGGTAGTATGCTTTCAGTTACTTTGTGGTTTCCTTGCTTGACTGCCTGCTGGGCCAAACGCTCCCAACACTCTGGTCGGTCGATCGCTCTTGCGGTTTCTAATCCCACATCGAGATTGCCACATTCGATAGCAAGGTCAAACCTCGTATTCTTGTCTTGGACGAAGTGCAATGCGATCTACGATCACCATCACAGCTGTCAGACGGCAGTCCAAAACAGTACATTCACGTTTACCTCGGGGAACCCTTTCTGCTGCAGATATGCAATAATACTTTGCCCAATGAGGGTCGATGTCCGTATGATATGGAGCATCTCTTCGTAGTTATTCCGGAGCAAGGCAAGCTTGAACCGGTACTCCGTAGGATCGAATGTAATAGTTCGAGGACGCGCAGAACGGTCCAAACAGTGTGCTGTTTTGCCCTTGATGCGCGTAAGGTAGACAGGATTGTCGAGCGTGCAGATCACCCCGTTATCGCTTCGATAATCAAGCGATGAAAGAGAAGCAAAATTAGCGTCCGGGTGTGCCGACATGATAGCGCGGACACTTGACATACCCTTGAGGAAGGCAATATTTTATGTGATTAAGTGTAGAATAGATGAAGACGCCCGCGTCATCCCAAGCTCCGGATTTGATTCGAATAGTTTCGTGAACCAGGCTACTTTGAGCAAAGTTTTTATTGGCGATGGTAATTGCTACAGCCATTGAGGTTAAGGCGACACAATAAAGAAAACGTATTAAACACTTACTGTGCTTGCTCATCAAGGCTACAAGTTGCCCGTCCGAGCTCCAGGCGACGTATTTGACAGGTGGACTGTTCAGCTCAGCAATAATCTTCTGCTGTTGGATATCGTAGAGTGCAACCGACGACGTCGAGCTCAGAATGAGACATGCGGTCCCACCGTAAAATATCTCGTTGGTCTGGACTGGCGCCTTGATTCCTTTCACCACGGAGTTTGACAGATCGCGAACCTCGATGAGCTGGTAAAACGCTGAGCACCCACATGGCTAATTATCACGATTTCGTTTTACCTGTGTGGTCTTGTTCAAGGCGGCGAACCTGTTCCTAGCCACGAAGATCGCGCTGTGGGCCGAACTACGCTTACCATCCGTGGACGAGTCCTTGATCTCTCCATTGGTTTGTGTGGGTAGGGAAGACAACTCGAACAAGCCATTGTCCGAAGAGATCGTTGTGACGACGGCGCGTTCGGCAGGGTTGTAGCTCAGCGTTCGAGGAGGGACGTAAGGACTGCCGAATTTGCGGACGCTAAGAAGGCCGATATCTGAGCCGGTATTAAAGTCGTATGCCCGAACGTATTTATCCCGGATGTAATACAACGAATCGGCATGGACTGCAAAAGCGGGTCTTTCGCGCTCGAGCTTGAACACAATAAGACCACTGTCGTGACCTACATCGGCAGAGCATATCAGCAAAAATATCTCTAGACGTGCGTTCCGGTCATACCTGCAGCAAACAGGTTGAGGTTGGGATGTGAGGCAAGGACCCAGAATCGGTCGTGCTCTCTCCTGAAGGTCTGGATCGCGGTGCGCTTTGCTAGATCCCATACGCGCACTGTCTTGTCCTCACCACAAGAAACGATGAGTTCGTGTTTAGGATGGAAGAGCGCATTGGAGACGTTATTGAAATGCCCTCTGCAAGAATCAACCTCCCAAGCCTTTGTTTCGCTCATCCTCCAAATCTTGATCGTGCGATCGTCAGCGGCGGAGACGATCAACGGGAGGGTGGGATGGAAGGCGGCGAAATTGACGCCTCGGTCGTGGCCCTCGAGGACATACTTTACGGTAGAGAACGTGTCGAATGTTTCGAAATTGTTCGGTCCAGCGCTGGGTGTGCTCTTTCGCAAACCGGATATGTCCCAAACGCGCACGGTCTGGTCCATGGATGTCGACACGATGAGATCGTCCTTGGGATGGAACTGGGCGGACATGACATAGTGTGAATGGCCAGTGAGGATAGCGATACAGTTGCGCGAGGTGCTGTTCCATATGCGGATGGTCTGGTCATCGGACGCGGAGAGCTGAGATGTGGTGTGGATGAATTGGACATGAGTTGAGAGGACATCGAGCACTCACGATCCAAGGCATCTCGTGGTGAAATTGTACGGTCCGAACGTAGTCCAGGTGACCATGCAAAGTGAAGAGGCAGCGACGGTGCTGAGGACGCAGGTCTACGGGAGCATCAGAACCAACTGCGAAACGAATAATGGTACTGACCCCAGACTTTGATCTTGTAATCGTCACCGCCGGTGACCAGGAGGGCTCTGCTGGGGTGGATGGCGACACCACGGACAGGACCTTTATTGAGGGATATCAACGAAGGTGGTTTACGTTGTCGAGAAAGAGAGGTTTTACCTTCATGCTCCTCGAATCTGTCTACAAGGACACCCATGCGGTAGTTCCACAGCTGCACGCTACCATTGTGCAGAGCCGCGGCGAGGAGGGGCTGAGTGGGGTGGAATGCGAGCCCTTGAAGAGAGGAAAGTTCTAGGAAGCAATTGAGACGGGTCGAGCACGGGACACGTACCTTTGACGCGATTGCTCTTGGACTCGAATTTTGTGAGCATGACCGACATGGAGGGCGACTTTGAGCGGGAAAAAGCGTGGAGGGTAGAATCAAGGATGAGCGCTGTTTGGCCTGGGTGGTTAGTACACGACCAAGAGAGCGCGGTCGTCGTTGGGGACGTTGCTGGCGGTCTGTGGGCCCACTGACGGCGGACACGACGTGGCTGCAGGCGGAGTTGGAAAAGTACACTCAATCATGGGCGTGCTCGGTATTACGCCCTTTCTCCAAAAGACTTGGTGAGTCCCATCAAACCTGCTCACGGCCGTTGAACTCAATTTTTTCAAGTCCACATGTCTTTAAGAAACTCCCTGACCGTTTCAGATCCCTGCGCGGAAAAACCGTCGTCATGTGAGCACCGCGCCGTCTCTCCCTGCCGCAGCTCATCCCAGTGCTCCGACAGAGATGGCACCCTCGTCACTCAACGCTTCCACTTTGCACCCATGCCCCACCCCCATAGGCATATCATTGGCTGGCATCGTATATTCACAGAACTGAGAGACTCTGACGTACGTGCCATCTGCGTCTTCGATGGAAAACAACGCAACGCAGCCAAGACCCGCGAGGTCAGCGCGTTTCCTTCTTCTGTCCTGCGTCACCCTGATTTCAATTAACGATAGGTCGAACGACGTAGAGAATCGCGGAAAATAGACGCCGCTCGCGGGTTCATCGAGACACATAGATTTCATAGACTTCAGAAGTTGATGCGCCTTCTGCCCTATTACCGCTCTCTGCCTAGCACCGATCGCCAACGCGTCAACGACACTCTCAGGAAGATCAGATCAGCTCACAGATTGTCTGATGCGCATGTCTCAGGGTCCACGCTTCTTGCGCCCGTACTTCTCCCGTCGTATCCTCCCTCACCATGTGCCCGCGTCACATCCCACACTGATCATTCTGTTCCACCATCACAACATTCTTACTTCTTCCCACACGGCGGCCAGGGAATACGCGACCTACAAGATGTCTTGAGTTCCGTAGCCGCATCACCTCTGACATCTAGATCCGAACCACATTACATGCCACCATCGGCACATCTACATGATGCCACTCACCCAATCACAGGCGACAATGTCGGCTCTTGCGACCTCCTTGATGACCCTCTTGATGACATTTTTTCATCGCTTCCATTTGCCCACTGGAACACCGCGGTGCAGCCCACATCGGCGACTTCTTACCCGCTGCCCGATTCCTTCGAGTCCTTTCAATCGGAACTCTCCACATTATACTCCGAATATAGCCAATGCATCAATCAGCTCACTTCAATGCCCTCATCCTTTGAGGGACCTGAGATCCCAGAAGGAGAGCACGACCACACCGCAACAGCAGGCAGCCCTGACACCCTTGACGCAAGGATCGAATACGCCATGTCCAAGCAACAGCTCCAGATGACACTCGACGAAGGCCACATTTGGAATCTCCTCTCGTCACCTTCGTCGGACGTTCCCCCACCCGAAACCGAGTCCGCATTGATGACACTCACCGAGCGCAGCACCGTTATCTCCGGGTCCTATCAACGTCGCAGCAACTCCCCAACGACACAGACATACGAAGAGTGCAAGGAACTCTTGCGTGCCCTGGGCGTCCCATGCATCGAGTCCTCGGGGCCATTCGAAGCAGAAGCGCTCGCGTGTGCCCTGGTCACCCACGGTTACGCGGATTATGTCGTGAGCGAGGACACGGACGTGCTCGTATACGAGGCACCGATGCTGCGTGGCATCACCGCGCGGGAATCCCCCATCGTCGTCGTCCACGGCGAGGCTGTTCGTGCGACCCTCCAACTCGACCGCGCGAGCTACGTCGACTTTGCGCTCCTGCTCGGCACCGACTTTTCGCAACGGATAAAGAACGTCGGACCCAACCGCGCACTCAAGTTTATCAGGGAACATGGTTCCATCGAACGCGTCGTCGAACAGGAGAGTAAGTATCCTCCGCGTGTGCCCGTCGCGGATTATCTAGCGCAGGTCGGTGTGGCACGTCTCGTGTTTCAGAACCTACCACCTCTTCCTGATATCGGGCTCCTCCATCAATCGGAGGATGATCCGAACACCGTGTCGGAGATCATACAAAGGTATGGGTTGCAACGGATGTTGCCTGGTACATGGGACACCCAATCCGCTTTAGCGGGAAACTACTTTGGTGATGATCCATCTGTGTGGTGATGCTTGGGCTACTTACTGGGTCGTTCAATGGAATGCCCGTAGAGGCCTGGATCCACTGCCTGGCTGGGGAGAAGCTAGAGTAGGAAGCCATCGTCACATACACTAGTGATATCTTGGCAAGAAGCCCTAGCTTTAGCATGGAATTCAATACTCAGCTGAGGTTGCTGAAGTCTACTTCTTTCTAATAAGCCGCCAGAAAAGTGAAATTTCAGCTAAACTTCGACAATACTAGTGCCATTGATAGTGTGACGATGCCATCTGCATGGCAAAGCATGCTATATTAACATCTACCTGAAAAGATGTTGGAAAGGACACTGCTGTGTACATTGACTGATATGTTGTGTACCGTAATCAATTCACTATTATAATAATGCTATCCCTCCTGAGTGCTTACTAGTATGATACAAACAGACCAGGATTCTCGTCACTATAACCTGAAGATGTGTTCTTCCTCCTTAATTTATGGCTTATCAAACAAAGTAAAAAACGAATGGAATAGAATGGAATCCAGCTTGCTTGACTTGAACAGGCAACATTGAGATTTACATATAGTCTCATGCTCTTCCACTGAACCGAGGTTAGTCACTTGTGACACTATAAGTACTTGATCTGAATTATTTACTGGAAGATACAGATAGAAGCAAAATAGCATCCAACCTGCCTGGCATGAGCAAGTGGCCATGAGACATACAGTCTCATGGTTATTTATTATTGTGACTCTTACAAGTTGGACTCAGGGGATGATTCGGATGAAGCTGGTGGGAATTGTTGGGCAGCTTGTGGATGGGTAGATTCCTTGTGGAAGGATGGGTGTATGGCTGGGGGATTTGTGATCGGAGTTGCACACTACCAACCAGCAGGTTGGACATGGATTCACTACTCCCCCTGATAAGATGGGATCTGTACTGCTATCTTTCTCGAGGATGCAGCTGAAAAGGTGGTGTTCATATTGCAGTACGATATAAGAGAGAACAGAAGGAGATTTTGGGGCTCTGGGAATGGACAAACTTCAAATCACTCTTCAACTCGGCCATTGCGGGTCTGTAAAGTTCAAGTTAAGATCTAAACATAAATACATGCCTGTAAGCATACATGACAGCGACAAGAACATCAATGACGGATATCATATAATCGAGTATCAAAAGCAAACCGTTAATCAATACTAAGGGTAGTCATCGCCAGAACGTGGTATCAAGACGTGTGATGTGACACTCATCGTCGGCACCGCCTTCACACTTCGTTCCTCAAGATCAAACTGAAACAAGGCTCACAAAACGGCTTCTCGTTCCGCAAGAAAAAGGATGGATCCTCGAACGGTTCCTTGCAGCCCTACCGCTCTCGTATCAGCTCACGTCACGAAGGAAAAGAAGGGGGGGAAAGAAGCAGAAGGGCAACGCGAGAATCAAACAAGGTTTGAACCCACCTCGCACACGAAACACCCCCAACACCACTTTCCTCCCAACGCTTCGACGGCTCTGACGCCGTCCCTGATGCTCTTCTTGCATGCCTTGCACTTTGGCATCCGAAGTCGCACGTGGCAAGCTTCGCAATACGGGTGTCCCTTGTACACCGTGAAACCAACGTCATCGTCGGTGAACTCGCCGTCTCCCATGACATTCAACTCGCCCGTGCGAGCAACAGAAGATGGGGGCGGACCACTGGGCGCCAGGAATGGGTCCCCACATTCAGCACAGAAAAAGTGCTGTTCGTGATATGTACGTTTACCGAGGGCGGGATCATCGAGCGTGATGAACCGCTCGTCGATGATGGCTGTCCTGCAGTGGAAACATCGAGGTGCAAAAGCCTGTGAGAGTCGTATATACAGATGCGCAATCAGTCGTCATTGCAGCGCGACGATACGAACGTTACGGACCTCGTGATAGTCCAAATGACAGTATGGCCTCCCATCACGTTCATAACTACTCACGTGCTCCAAGAGCTCGTTGCAGATGGTGCATTTAAAACAGTTGGGGTGCCATCGTTGACCCATGGCACTCACGATGCGACCAATTATAGGACCATTGCACCCCCCGCACGAGAGACGGTTGGTACGCATAGGGCTCGAGGAAGGAGGGGGCGGGAGACCGCGTTTAGATCCTGAACCACGGCCGTGCACAGAATGCAGAGGAACTGATTCTTGAACCTGTGTATGCCGGGATCCAAAGCCGCCAGGTGATGGCCCCGGTCTTTGTGGTTGAGTCGAGTTTGAAACCGAGATTATTGGAGGCGAGAAAGCGATGGAGGGAGAATCAGTAGCAGACACCGCAATCGCAGGCGCGCCATGCTCCGAGACGGTGACACTAGGTCCAGAGATCGAAATAGCAGGTGTGCCTGGACCAGTAACCGAAACACTATGGCGATCAGAAACAACGATGCCGGGACCAAGTGCGTCGTCGTCGTCGACATCACCATCGTCATCGTGATGATCATTGGGAAGCGATATCCTTGGTACCACTGTCTGATGGGGTTGAGTGGGTGATCGGACTGGAGGCTGAGTGGGCGGCTGCCCCCTTCTTTCCGGAGACTGTGACCCTGTGCGAAATCCGACGTATGAACTACTCCCGCCGTTCCCGCTCGTGTTGCCAGTTCGTGATGTGGCATCCTGACCGGGTGTCCATTGCCTTCTGGGCGGCGTATCATTCGTAATTTCAATTGTCGGAGTTCGAGCGAAACCCTGACGGTTAGGTGAGGGCGATCGGCGCAAGGAGGGCGGAGGCGCATCATCTAAATCAATGTCGGTATCCCTTGCGTTCTGTTTTCGAAGTTGGCGTTCGCTCAGCTGCGGGCCTTGCTGCGAGTGCACGTAAGGCTGCTGCCGAGGTGATGGCTGCGCAAAGGATTTCCGATCAAACGTAGCGTTGACATTCGGAGATGACGAAAAGGGACGCGCGGGGTGTGTTGGGCTCGTAGGTAGCGATGCTGAAGATGTCCCGTTGGGCTTCAATGGCTGGCTCTGCACTACTCGGGGAAAAAGGCATGCATAAGATGTTGCCAATACGTGCGTTGGGCAACACAAACTCACTCGCAATATCCGTCGCACCAAAGAAAGGGCGAGAGGTGTTCCCCGGTGTGCGTGGAAGAGGAGGGACGTTCGCGGGCCACCCTTGCTGTTGGCGCACAGGGCTGGTAGGTCCAGGAGCGGCTCGAGTGTGACTCTGAGCCGAAGTGGCAGTTGACACTTCAGTTTGCCTTTCCTTCTCTCGTTGACGTTCCTCGGCTAAACCCATGGAGGCGAAGCGGAGGGTGAGAGATTGAGGCTCTGCTGGCGGTGAACCAGGAACAGGTCTACGATTAGAGAAGGGGGAGAATGACCCAGACAACGGAGGAGACATGCGCGCGCGCGGACTTTGCGGGAGGTCGCTAGTTTGGGGTTGACTTTGTGGGGGACTCGAGCTCAAAGTGGGCGGTTGGGGTAGTGTTGCAGAGCGCGAGGGGCGCGGTTGGGTAGTCTGCTCTTGCCGAGCAACAGAAACATTCGTATTGGCGTTCTGGCTATCGTCACGCTCTGCAATAGCTATCCTGGAACGAGAGGGTAAATCCCTGATTCCGTATTCCGGACTTGGGGTATGCACGTCCCTCGCAAACACGATTTCATCATCATCATCATCTACCTGCATAGGATCAGCAAACGTCATTGGTTCGTATGTATCCTGGTCAGAAAGTGAGGAAAGATCGGAGGGAGGGGATGTGTCGTGTTCATCTTCCGAGGAAGCAGGGGCACGTTGATGGAGGGATGGAACGCGAGGTGGCTCGGTGGGCGACGAAGGAAGGGGGCGACGAGAGGGAGATGTTTGGAGTCGCTGGGCTGATTGTGCACGCTCGGGGCCGTCTGCAGGAGAAGGATCGGGACGCGGTGGAAGGACAGTGGGGGGGAGGCCGCCTGAGACAGTGCTTCTGCGCTCGATTACATTCGCTCCGATCTGCGCGGACGAGACGGCGGGAAGATTGCGATTCCAAGGTGGAGCAAACGTGGATTCTTGTGTGTCGTGTGTTTCGGAGCGCGATGAGCGGGGCCACGTCGGGGGCGGGGTGGAGAAGTGGGCAGCGGGGACGGGTGGAGGGCGTTGTATGCCGTTTGGAAGGGGTGCGGTGCGGCGGGAGAAGGAGCTGGGAATACGGAGATCGCGATCCGGGTGGGCGTTGATAATGTTCTTGACTGGGCTGATTGGTCGAGCGGTGAGATCGATGCTGCTATGCTTTGTGGTGGGTCTGGCGGATGAGAGGGCAGGAGTGGGGAGGGGACGTCGTGCGGGCGGGGCCGTCGGGGATACGGCAAGTGTGGCGGAGGGTGCGAGGATGGCGGGCCGGGACGGGGCGGGAGCCTGTACGACGAGCGGGAACTGACGGAGGGGAGGCGGCATCGACTCGGGGCGGGTGCGCGGGGTCGGCAGGGGTCGGCGAGACGGACCGGCCATGTGGACAGGCCCAGTTGGCGCATACGCCCGAGTCGGAGGTGAGGACACGAGCGCACCCTGCGCGAACGGGGGTTGGTTGATGTACTGGAACCCAACGGACTGCTCACGACCGTAGATGCGTCGGGGATCGTGCTCGACGTGCATGACGCTCTGCAGCGGCGGCCGTGTGGCGAATGACCGCTGCTCGTCGTACGCCATCGTCCAGATCCTCATCAAAAACACATCCACTCGACTCATCTACATCATCACGTGATAAGTCTACAAATATATACAAACACCCCTGTCGTGACCAAGTTGTTCGGAAATTCATACTCGGCGATGCTCCCCGCGTGTATCTCCGTACTGCTCTCGTGAACACCGTCACGCCACCACTCACCTTCTCATTTTCCGGAACGACGTACCGTCACTGCTCATTAATCGAGCACGGGTAACAAAAATGTTCATCCAAATGGTTCGCATATTCGATGACGTTGCGCTCCAACGACCCAGAAATCGCAATATAGTCGATCAAGCAGTAAAACGCCGACTCAGATGAATAACGTGTTCGCAGGGCCCGATACGGCCCGCGTGCGGACACACCAATACGCCGAATCTACACCACAACCCGGATATCTGAGTAACCGGCCGATATCAAAGTGAGCCCACTCACTTGGCCGCCATCAGAAGCACACCAAGCACCTCGCTCACCCCACCCAGCCTACACGCATCAATCTGCGCTACATCCACCGCTTCCGCCCGGAAAAGCTGTTTGAATGCCATCCTGTTGTGTGGGTGTTCTCCCGTTGCAACACTGATCCCGTACGGAGCGAGTGCCCGTCTAATGGCTGTGTGTCCCAGAATATCGTCTGGCGCCGTCGGTTCTTCAATGAACCTACACATAACGTTATCAGTCGACTCATCAGCACACACTATGCCATGGTCTGATCTCTTCGAGCGCTTTCACATATCTGATAGCCTCGTCGATGTCCCACACCTGGTTCGCATCAATCATCAGTACTGCTCCTGTCGGACCCGCATTCCTCCCTGGCTCTTGCGATCGCGGTTGCGAAGGGGCTTGTCTAACTGATAACTCGGGTCATGCACATACACCGCATCGCTAGATCATCACATACCGGCAGGATAATTCTTCGGATCATCAGTGATACGCCTGGCCCGGCACAAATGATCTTCAAGCGAGGCGCCGACTTTCATCTTGAAGTGTCCACCCAGCCTGGACTGCTTCTTTCGTGAGACGTGCAACCTTTTCATCAGAATACCCTGATCAATCGTGCGCAGTAGATATCGGACGGGAATTATTAGCTCAGACTCACCGAACCATCCTACGGGCGTAATGTACGCAGGATATCTGGCACACATGTTATCGCTGATAAGCCTCCGGCTAAATGGAACTTACACATACCCGACCTCTCTCACAAACGCCTCTCTTTCCCGTTTTCCTCCTTCCCTTGCTTTCAGCATAACTAGCGCTTCCTCGCGTGTGAGCACATCAGTGATGTACCGAAACGCCGTCGCGTTCACGAGTTCTTCCTAGAGTCCGCGTCCACGAGGTTGATGAGGCGTAACGCCCAGTTCCGAAATGTCCATTCAAAATCTAATTCGAACCATTCTTGTGAGAAACACGAGGCGACGTACGGGGGTCATGTCCACGATCTGAGGTTCCACAGCGGCTTCTTTCGCGACTTTGCAAACTTATCCCACACCGCATTATTGACGGCTGCGAGCGCGAGATGAATGATGCCCTTCTCTGGGCCGATCCTAACAAACACCGCCGATGGTACATGGACACCAGGTTAACTTGAGCCCATGATCTTGGGCCGACGGATCTCGCGGATGCTTACCAGCGCAACTGAGGGCCACCGGACATCCAGTCCCATCCTTGGCCCATGTTCGCAAAAAAAACTCCTCGGGATCGCGGCCTATCAAGCGCTAGGCAAGCATCTGGATGGCATGGAAAACCTGGTCGGGTGCACACCGTTTGTTAATCATGAGCCCATCCCCAAATTATGAACGAAAGAGTCAAAATAATGCCACAGGCGCAACTCGGTTCCTCATACGTTCATTGCACAGGTAATATAATATGCCTCCATCCACAACGATTGGTCAACTCTACGCAAACACGCGTGCACCGGCGGCATTCCACGTTTGACAAGTGAACACACGCATCGGAGGAAAAATAAAATAAGAAGAGGGCAACATCTCGATGACTCACGTTATCAGTTCCCCGACCGATGGTAAACGTCATTCCATGGCCCACTAAATCGGAATCGGTGTATACAACATCACATACGCCGCGGAGTAATCGCAGCCCGTGTTCCTGTGACACAACAGCCATCAAGACCTCGGTTGAGTCTCCGACGCGGCTCAGCGCTCAGCACTACTCACATTGCATCGGTGCCGTCCGACGCCACGGCGTGAGGGACGTCGGAAAACGGGCGTCTACATAACATTCGCAACGTCGTCGAAAGAGACTCGTTATATTGATCGACGATGACGACGACACGTCGCTCACCGTGCGTCTCAAAGCGCATGGTTCTTCCGGGCCTCGGGTGCGAGCGACGTCTAGAACTGAAGGCGGAAGAACTGAAGACTCAGAGAACAGCGCGCGCTGATGGGTGGTCGACTCAGCTGAGGGGACACCTCGCGGCAACCGCCGTACGTTTATGGACGCACTAATATCTAATCAAGATGAATGAACGCCAGGGACCCTGGGCTGTGGGGGACTTTGAGAGATCATCTGACATGATGGTGGGATTTTCTTAGTACTGGCAGAAGAGGTCGTAACGTACATAGGGGCAGTTTCGCTAGGCGACGCGGGCAACCCGGCGATCCAGACCGTTGCGGGGCAAAGGGCTCAATTACGGCGCGGCTTGACGCGGTCCAACTTGAAGAACGCGAAGGAGGTGGACGTCGCGGTACTACTGAGGCGTTCGCGTTGACGATCGCGATCATCATGGACCGTCCTACCGTGTACCTGAAGCTGCACAGCCAAACGTGACGCTATGAGCTGTCGAGTCTCGATCTCGTTCGATGGTATAGAATATCGAATCTCGGAATCTCCGCAGCCGAACCTCACAGTCTAGGTAGAACGACATTATGACTTGCAAGGTAGAGGATCATTGCGTGCATTCGAATTTGAACTAGTCTACCAGCACGATTTGGTCGACTCGGGTGCAAGACTATCCCTGGACTAAGAGTCGATGACAAACTTATGCCTACCATTTCACGACGCTGTAGGTCACATGGAAACGTGTCTCTCTTCTTTGCAGCGTGCTGTCCGCAGGTGGGCGCACGGCAGCAATTGATCGGACACCAAGTCCCTTTGCCCCAACTTTGCCCACGGAAACAATGCATGGTCAAGGGTCGAACGTCTGGATGAAATTCCAGCTTCAGGAACAGGTACAGTGCGAGCATCGCATGTGATAGGGTCATCGATCGCATAGGGACAGGTGCAACAGAGAAAAAACATGCAGGTGGGACAAGTAAACAGCAGCAAACGGAGCAACTTGAGTGTGAGCAGAATACGAGCAAATGGGTGCAAGACCCTTTGATACAATCATCGGGGACCAAACGTCGAACATCAGAGAAAAGAGGGAGAGCGCGTGAAGGAGAAATCAACAAGAGTCATCACCATCCAAAATTCCAGCTTCGTCTTGGTAACCCCCCTCCCTGCCAGCGACAGACCCGCATGATAGATACGCCAGTCAACAACCCTTGCTCGCAAACCCAAACCACGCCCTCCTCACGTGTGCTCAGTTCACGTCGTCCAGTTTTTCTTTGTCATCGGCCGCCGCTGCGGTCGCCTGCTCGCCCTCGACGTCAAAGGTCTCGACGAGATCAGGAACGTCGTCGTCATCGTTCTCCGCATCACCTGCTGCCGGCCTCTGTTGCCCTTGTTGGATGGCTTGGTAAGATTCTGCGAGCTTGCGTAGCGATGCGAGGGAGTCAGGGCCGAGCTGGTTCAGAATACCAGGGACGAGCTCTGTGAGTTCCTTCACGTGCCCTGCGCCGTAGATCGCAAAAGTGTTGGCGGACACCGCGGCATGAACTGTTCAGAAATAGTAACCCAAGATTAACACCCCAGATCCCCTCGTCTGGCAGAACACGTCGTGGTGAGAGAGAGAAATAGACGTCGGGGATGTGTACAGGGGGTGAATTGAATATGGGATCAAGAGGAGCACGTGCCTTTTGGTGTGGTGAAATGTAGTACGTTTCCGTCCTCCCTAAACATGTTTACTTCCTCTACGCCGGGAATAGGTTGTACATTGAGTTTCTTGAGGGCAGCCTGTAGTTTTTTGTCGTCTTGTGCGGCAGAGGGCTTGGTTTTTCGGACGACTTTCCGACGCATGGTGCCCTTGCCACCTGGAACATGTTAGAAGTGATGATTTGGGGGAAAGATGGAGAGAGATGAAGCGATGGTCACACCGCGGACGTGGCTGACCAAAATCACTCACCAAGCCTGTTAGCCGCAGCCTGTGCCTGGAGTTTGGCCAATTTTGCTGGATCCATGATGGAGGGTGGACAAGGATCAGAGATGCGGCTGCGTAGGGGAGGGGGGAGGGGCAGATGCGTCTCGTGTACGGTGAAAACTTGCAAACAAGGTTTACACCCAAATACGTGTACACAAACCACCCGCCCAGCTGGTGGGTCGCTGATAAGATAATCTCAACCGACATCGACCATGTCCCGCGTCCAATTCCACATCCGTCCCGCCACCGTCGACGACGTCGTGCGTATTCGCGTCGCTGTCATGTCCGTCACTGACCAAGTCATCCTAGGACGCACTCCTGCAGCTTGTCCGCGATCTCGTACGACCATCCCTGTTACACCATTGACAGCATTAACACTTGCGCAGGCCACATACGAGAAGGAACCAGAGTCTGCAAAGGCCACCCGTGAGCTGGTAGGAGCCCCTGTCTGTCACGGTCAGCGGCCACCCATCCTCCGCAGTTCAGAGAAAACATCTTCGAAAAGGGCTACGCACATGCCGTCCTCGCGTTCCAAGGCACGGCCGAGGATCCCGGCGCACCCTTGGGCATGGCCCTCTACTTTTTCAACTTTTCCACCTGGATGGGGAGACCAGGATTGTATGTACGTCCGTTCGCACAGTCGTCATGTCCATGTTTGACACGGACGCCCAATACAGCTCGAGGACTTGTTTGTAAAACCAGAGGCCAGGAACATGGGAATTGGCAAGGCCCTATTCGCCGAGCTCGGTAAGGTGGCACAGGAAAAGGTAGCTCGTTTATTATATCTTTTTTGTGGACCAACGACCTTTTTTTCCCTGACAGAATTGCGGACGTCTTGATTGGTCCGTACTCACGGTGAGTGTTCGTGCCTCAGTGGCCACGCTTGGAAATTCACGCACGTATTTACAGTGGAACGAGCCGTCTATCGCATTCTATGAAAAAGTTTTGTCGGCTAAGCGCATGGACGGCTGGATGGGCATGCGGTTGACAGACGAGGGCATCCAAGGTCTGACAAAGTTTGCTCTCATCGCCAACTGAACAAATGACTCTTGTGGTGCCCCACCCGGAGAGTGTTGACGCAACCGTGCATGCAGAATGTATCCACATAGGACTCGGATCCATCAATGGCCGAACTTTATGTCGCGGCAGTGTCAACTTAGTTGCCACTGATGCATGATGTAGGCTTTGGTGGAGATTTGACATGCACGACTGTACAGCACTGTGTCCGAAGTAGGAAAGCATTATACTCCATCGTAACTCGCGCCACCAGCCTACATGCCAGACATATGTGTCAGGGAAGGAATGTAGGTACGCGGTCTTTGGAATGGGTCGCTCACTTTGCGTAGCCTAGAGACAATGGGGTCTTCTTTCAAGTCATCCCTTTCACGGGCAGCTACCTCGATTGAGTAAACGCGCAGCACCTGCTTGACATTTGCTGTATGGACGGAAATCTAAAATATGCGGAGGAACAAAGTGAGTTGATGGACATGTTGACATCACAACTAGGGTGGAGAGGGTGTGTGATATGCGCCTGGGTCCTGGGATAGACACCGCGCAGTGCCGATGGTCTGACAGAACACGCGGTGTTGCACGTAAACGGAGGACCGGGAGACCAACCTTTGCTTTCCGCATCACCTTGCAACCTGATCCAATCCACACGACAAGGATGAACTTTTCACGCCGGGATTCTTTATCGTTGGAGTAAGTGATGCGCGCATAGCCATAAGAGGCCTTGGTGTCATCAAGAGCATCTCGGAGCTCTGAGAGGCCGCCTGTGCCTGTCTTTGTGACTACAAGCTTGTCTGAGCGATCGGACTGGTGCGCGTGAGGACGGCGTGTGAGGCCAAGCCAGAAGGTGACCTGACCTCATAATCCAGAAGCAACCAGTTCGTGTCGGATTTGTCAGAACGCACGTCCAAGTAAGCTAGGAATACGACGCTGATTCAAACATCCTAGACGAGTCTACGAGCGGGACTGACCTTGGTTGATATCTTCGTCGGACACGTCCGCCATGTTGTAGTGGAGAGGGTGGGGTCGACGATCGAAACATGTGCTACCACTCTCACTGATCGGGCGATGCCGACAGCCAATCATATCGCGGAGCGTCGTATTAAGCAACGCTGAGCCTCTACTACGACCATGTCTATGCGAATCCAACTGGTCCTCGCGCGTCGTCTCTACTCCCAGCGCATCCCACCCCGCAACTGGCAATTGTCCGGACACGTTCCACCCACCTCCCTCCTCTTCGACAACGACGCCCCGTCTCTCGATCTCAGCGAGGACGAACCACCACCACCACCCCCCAAAAATCACCCCGCTGCACCTCCAACCCCTGAGCAGTGGCGACGGCATCGCGAAAAGATCAAAGAGGTGTTCCCGGACGGCTGGAACCCCACGCGTAAACTGTCGCGCGATGCCATGGACGGACTTCGTTCCCTGCACGCGTTCGACAAGGACACATTCTCGTGTGCGGTGCTCGCGGACAAGTTCAAGATCAGTCCAGAAGCTGTCCGCCGGATATTACGGAGCAAGTGGGAGCCATCGAGAGAGAAGCGGGCCCGGTTGGCAGAGAGGGAAAGAAGGAGCAGAGAAGATTGGATCGCGAGAAGAAGACAAGAGGAGAAGGACAGGGCAGCTCAGATCCTCTCCGAGGCTAGACAGAACGACGAGCCACGGCCGTGTCACAGGTCGACACGACTCAAGTCCAAAGACAAGTTCTTCTTCGAATGACACCTGCTGTTCCGGACGTGCAAGGATGGCATCACGACACTTTTCTGGAACCCACTGTTATCCGAGTTCCGCACCAGCGCTAAAGTAGACAAGCAAAACGCGTCGTCTTACATGTCATTTTTGATGCACGTCGAACTTGGTCATGTTCGGAGCTACGCTGAACATGACTAACCACTCTAAACGATCTAGACTCTAATCCAATGTTCATTCCCATGTACCTAATAGCATAATCCCAAGTCTAGGCATGTCTATGATACCATCGAGGCAGTGGATGAGGAAGTCTAGTGTGCAAGATAGCCTAAGCAACCACAAAAATTACACATTGACTATGTAATAGTCCAGATTACAGCGGTGAATAAACTTGAAGGCGCAGGTATAACTAAGACAAATAGGGTTTAGAAGAGCGTATAATATGTATGCACCAAAGTACGCACAGTCCCCAGTAACCGGAACCGTAGTCCTATATGTTATTCAAAGTTGATAGATAGAATATAAAGCGTTGTTAGGTTTGAATAATCAAAGGGAGCGTGTGTTGAATGATGTAAGATGTGCGTGATACAGTTCTAGTTCGTGGCACAAACGAGTCCGGAGATGTCCAGTGGTCAACGTCCAGCTTGACCTATAGTGAAAGCTCGGCCTTGTCATATGCAAGATAATAAATGTCTTTGTCGGGGCGGCACAAAAGGATATCGTTCCAATTGGGTCGTGGTAGAATGTCGGGCCGTGCACCGCTCGGGTCCACAATCGAATACCGGAACCGCAACAGCATCATCGAAGTGATGAGCTTGAGCTCGATTCTCGCCAACCGTTGGCCGAGGCAGACGGTCTTTCCTGTGAACACGATGCGTCAATTTCAATAGCCACGTAATGATACGGCTGCTATGCACACTCACCACCTCCCCATCCAACGTAGCCGAACGGCGTTTTCGCCTCCTTGCGGCTCGGGTCAAATTTCCACGGATCGGGGTAAAGTTCCGGGTTAAGATGAACATCCGAGAATGGATAAATGACGTATGCCCCTGAAGGGATTGTTTTGGAATCAATGGTGGTGTCAGGTCCGAGGTTACGACGCATGGCGGTGTGTGGCTGCGCAATCCGAAGTGTCTCGTGGATGAGGGCATCGAGAACAGGTGTTTCTGTTTCCCAGGCTTCCAACGGAATGGATGCCAAATGCGACGAGAGCGAAGCGCTGGCTGCTGCTTCTGGGCGGTACCTCGACAGTAGTTCTTCGATCTCGCGGGTGGCCTTGTCCTTCCACTCCAAGTTGTTGCCGAGAAAGGTTATGAGCCATGACGCCGTAGTACCGGTTGCTCTCGCTCCCGCCACAAGAAGACCCATCATGAACTAGCAGGGAGTCAGTGGGATGCCAAAAACTGACGTCTGATGTGACTCACACCCACAATCACTAGCCGCTCATCCTCCGAGTCAATGAGCATCTGGAGCGTGTCATTCTGAGGCTTGGCACTCTTGACCCGAACATCGATGGCGCGTGAGACGATGTTATAAACCTCCTTGGTGGCCAGTAACTTTTTGAGCATACTCGGGGCGGGCAGCCAAGGAAGCAGAACAGTCGTTGGGGTCGTCCCACTGTCCAATATATCGTACAGGCTTTTGAGTCGTGCAACCAGTGCAGGATCGTCTGCAATTTCTGAACTAGTAAGACTGCGTACAGTAGTTTGGAAAACGAGCTACGGAAAAGCTATCAGCTCCCGGAACACAACGCCGTCGTTCATGAACATACTTCATATATTTTTTCAAAGGGATCGAATGTTCCACTCGTTCCCCAAGTATCCATAATGCGACGACAATCGTCCAGAATGGGGACAATGACTGCATCGGGGAGATCAGCCACATACACCAACCAGTGAGGGTCAACCACACATACGTTGTCTGAGGTGTTCATTTTTCTGCACCGAGGCGAGACGTTTGTGAATGAGGGCTATCCGGCGTGTTTGGAGATTCGAGGTGACACCCTTGACCATGGGGATCTAATGGTGGGACATATTACGACCGATGTGAATAGACTATGGAAGGTAACACATACTGCGCCAGACAGAACCTTGAACCCTTCCGTCAGATCGAACGCCCTATTTGCGAAGAATGCTTTTCGCGCCGACTCCCCGGATACGACGATGACGGTCTCCTGAGAATGACATTAGCGACCCACATTGAATTCCGAGGTGGGACGAGCACGAACACGCAGCATGTTAAATTGAAATAGCTTCTCCCCCGTTTTTCGGAAACCGTCGTTGAGGAAGTCGAAGCGTCGCCGAAAGAACGGAGCGATGGCAAGGAGATGGGAACCAGGTAAATAGACAGGGGTTTGTGCGGAGAGGTCGTCCTTGCACGAGCCATGACCAAACGCTAGGAGGGCGAAAAGAATGATGAGAGCCAAGACCACTTGGACCTTGAGGCTCGACATAAGAAAGGCGTCTGCAGCCGATTGCAGACCAACAGTGTACATGGTTCAGGAAGCGGGAGGCCTTTTTAACAAGGGGGGAAGACGGCGAGGGACAGATACGATTGATGCCACCTCTTTTAACGAGTTCGACTCAGTCACTACACGTTGAGTCCTGTGAAATGGCATGTAGTAGAACACGCATCATGCGCCGTGCCTACCACTGCCGCTTGGGCAAAATCCAAATGCAGCCAAGATCTTGACAATCAAATCGCCTCGGTTCCGGTGCGATCTTGTGAGGCCTTCTAGATGAAACTCACGTGCAACGGGAGGCGGCCGTCAGCCTGCAACACGCATTTGGACAGTGCAGCTTCGGAGTGCCTTCCTGCCCTTTCTCAGTCCCCGTCCGCTGTGAGTGGCAAATATCCAGTGCCAACTTTTGGCAGGATTTTCAACCCTGAAGCGCAGTGTACCTAAAGGCGAAGCTTTACGCCTCGAGGTATTCGTGCGGCGGTGACCTTGCGCCCAGGGATTACATTCATTCGTCATAAGTACTTCCCGTCGGAAGGGCCGATCGTCCCAGCACTAAGCCCGCGCATCTTGTCTAATGGGAGTGATGAATTTGCCAGATACGGCTTCATAAAGGTGCAGATTGCGATCGCGGACGGTCCCGAGTGAGGCCGGAGATTCCATAACCGAATTTCTAATGATTATCCATACACATTTGTTGGAACGTCGAAAACACCCCGCCAACGTGTATATTCTCTCCGTTTATCATTGGGGTGTGGGCCTGGCGAATGGTCCGATGAAGATTTTCCACCACACCGAATCCACAGCGCTGTCTCCGAAGCGTGGGAAAACACGGTGAATTGATCACGCGTCACATACGCCGCCCAACTCAGAGTGCGAGTGCTTAAGCACTGTCAACACACAGAACCAATGAGTCAGAGCGGCCAGGACTACGCAGACGTGGAAAATTTGGTGCGAGGCGAAAAGATAATCAAACTTTCCGGGTGCCGTCCGCTCGGGAATGCGGTTGGCGCTGAGCGGGAATGAAATCAAAAACGCATCAGGTACGCAAGTTCACGGCGAACGAGGATAACGCACTAAACCAATGCACCTGCGATGTATAAAGTACCCGAGGTGAGGAGCCAGCCGAAACCCATCTCGGAGAATACTCTCATTGTACCGTGTCGTATGACTAGTTGCGTGACAGGCACCGCAGCACATAATCCGAGGGCAATAAACACCCCCGTTCTCGCCCCTCGATGGGTTGGCCGCGCATATTCGGGATTCAAGACGACATATGTGGCGCCTGCCAGGTACAGCACGTCATGAAATATCCGCCAAACTTTGGAGAGCACCTACAGGCACCAGCAAACGCAATAGCAAGTAGATGAAAGGCCTGGGACACGGGATCGCAGAAGAAGCCATAAAAAATGCATGGCACGAACGACCCAACAGTAAGGACTACCGCGGGATCAGTGATAGGCTATAGCGGCCGAAGTGATGGCATCGACCCGACCTATGATACCTATGTAGTCCAAGGCATGACATCGGACAGAGACCTGTCTGGTTTGAGTGTCTTGGACTGTTTCAGTTTGAGCAAGACTCACTTCTCGAGAGTGACATGTAGACGTATGATATGTAGCGCTGGCTGACAAACAGAAGACAGCCGACACAAGGAATACCGCAATGACGCAGGTATCGACCCATGTCGTTGTTCCGTACACTCCCACATGTCTCGTCTGAAAGGTTGCAAGTAAAATAAAAAAGACCATTGCACCCCAAAAGTGACTGTGGATGTTCACTGTGTGAACATCGGATAGAGAAGATCTGCGTTCACTGCTGAGCCTGGATGCTAGCTAGGCTCACCAGTCTCATTGTGAAAGTCTGCCATTTGAATTTGTGAGCGTCATTATGAATAGACATATGGCGACTTACAGCCAAAGATCGAGGCAATGCAACCAGACCACCTGTTTTGCACCCTGAAGGAACCCTTGGCTCAGCTCTCGCCATGACGAAGGGCGCAAACTACCAATGGTCGTAGCCAGCCAGGAGCGCTTACGGACGGTATCCACTCAAGATGTACTCGTTGTCCCTCTGCCACTCGGGTATCTCGCTCCAAGTGAGTGTCCACGCATTGACAGTTGTTCGCTTTGGCTTCGCGTCGGGTCTTTCTATGCCGTTTGAAGAGATAGACGAAGGCTTGCGTTTGTGCATCGACATGGAAGCCAGTCTAAAGTCTGAAGGATACGAATAAAAGTTCTAGCCGTGTGGCACCTTTTCTAACTTTCCAGAATGTTGAAAATGAAAATGAATGAAGGTGTCAAGTCACCTTGGGTACATAGTCTCTGTGCCAATGCGAGAAAAGACACATTCGGGACATCCTCAGCGATTGCTCGTTATGGTTCGTGGGAAAGCCGTACGGCGCATGCCATGATGCCAAGATCTTGATTCCATTCCATTCTGAAGCACGTTGAGCAGGTACAAACGCAGCATATCCGCATCATGATGTCGTGCATTGGGGTTCGGGTTACATACTACAAGTTCAAAAAGCCAAAAAGCGACGGTTATCGCTTCCGAAGTCAATGTACACCGACCCACACGTGTTCTGCGAAAAAGTGCCAAACTAGTGTTGCTACATAGGGTCAAGGATGCTAGAATATACATGCGACGTCGTTCTAGTCAAGGTCAAGAGATGAAAACCTTTTTCAACGCAGTAAAGTCGCAAACTTGACCAGACCGTGGACATGTGACTTTGCCGTTGTTCTTGGCGGCCATTTCTTCAAGTGCCTAGACAACGGGTGCAACTGTGAGAGCAGCTTCATGTCAACGGGCAATTTTACCGTACCTCTGTCGAGTAAACATATCCGTTGGGGAAAGCCATGGGCATGTTGTCCTCATCCATTATTTTACCGCTTAGATAGCAAACAATGGTAGAGTTGGCATGGTGACTGAAGGGCACCTCTTTAGCGAGAATGCTAATATTTGGATCGCACACCGGACAGTCGACATTGTGCGGGTGATCATAACAAGCGGGAAGCTTCAGGGAAGCGAGTCCAGCGTAAAGCGCAAGATGCAAAAGCGGTTCCGTCGGTAAACTATTCAATGAATAAATAGCGAAGCGGAATGCTTGAATCAAGGAGGTCCAGCGAGACTCATCGTAGAGACGCTGCAAAGTCGTGAGACACGGCGGAATTCGCTTCGATGGGCCACGAACCTTGTACTGTCCACAAGTCGTCGAGGGTTGGACCGCAAGGAGCGCCATAGCTTGCGTAATCTGCTGCAAGTGGGTCTCCTGCCACGGTACAAGGTATTTTTTCACATATGAAATCGCTTCCTGTGTTTTGCGCGCGCGGGCTAATTCAACGTATTCCTGAAGCCGGAGTTCGAACTCCAGAGTGCTCTGCAGAGCGCCGGAAATTGCTATGTTAGGTACAGGATGGCGTAGCTCAGGGACTCACCCTAATTTTCCTCAACGCCGTTTTATTTTCACTGCACCACGCTATAGCTTCAGTACAACCGTGCCGGAAAAGTGCGCGTTCAATTCTGTGGATATCCATGAAAAGGTCAATGTCCACGAGGGTCTGTATGCATATGAACCTTCAACGTGGGGTCCAGCAGAGACGGACCACAGGGTTAACGTACTTCAATACTTCTCTCTTGGGCTAGTTTCCTCGCGGTTTTTTCTCGGCCCGCGCGGAGTGTCCAGTCGACCAGCCATCGGTCCAACCGCGTGTCCGCCCAGCGTGAAAAATCAGGGCAGCTCGTGGTCGGCAAAGCCTCAACCAACGCGAGATGCTGAAGCCGTTCATGCGTAACATCAAGTGTAGGCCTGCCATTGTTTTCCTGCAGATCCGAAAGCTGTACAGAGTACGCATCAGATGAATCATTGTCAGCACAATACACGAGGACCCGACCTTGCGTTTGAGATTCTCCACCCGCGCTATCATCCCATCAACGGTCTTGGCTGCATCCTCAAGGTTGACCTCGTTTCCCTTTGTACGTTTCTGAAGTTCATTCGACGTTGTCTGTACGTTACCCAACTCGCGCTCGATGTTCCTTTGAGATGCACGAAAAACTTTGCGATAATTCTCGTAGGGTACCTAACATGTATCTCGGTGAGAGCGCTGCCCACTCCAAGGACAGTCCCACGTACGCGCGCAAATGGTTGCTCAAAGAGCATAACGCCATCAACATTCACTTTGTTCGTACTCATGGCAACGAACTGTTAGAGCGGCCTTGTCCGTTGTCAAAGACCAAGTTAGTTGCACTTAGCACTAGGCTGCGGCAGTGTGAAGCGGCTGCATACTGACGTCGATCGTGGTCGTCACGTGACGGACTAAAAGTTGGCTGTGATATTGCTGTGATATGTATTCTTGGAAATGTAGAAAACACGTTTGTTGCGCAGCAGGGGAAACAAGTTTTTCATTTGGGAGTGAATGGAATTCTATCTAGAGCTGATGCAAAAAGAGTATAGTCATCCGTTCCTTGCCGCCCGACGCCCCCTTCTCCACGCATAAATTTCTCTTCCGAGCGCGACTATCAGAGGCACTGAAATAGAAGCAAACAGGGGGGTGTAAACAGCATATTTGTGCTCAGCAGGAAAGTACAGCATTGCCAGCATGCCGGGATTAAAAAAAGCGTGCGATGCCAATGACAAAGCCTCACTCGACCATCGCAATGTAACTGCGGGGGATTCCACCGCGGATCGATAAGCCTATGACAATATTTTTCGTTAAAATGATGTTATGAGGCGAACCAACTGAGATATAGACCTCCTCGAGGGCTGACAGCGCATTGTGCACGTCCCCCCTGACCTTATGGTCGACTGGCATAGCTTCTATTTGGTCCACGAGTTTCACGATGCTGTGAAGTGTCTGCTGGCTGTTCAAGATATTCTCTAATGTTCGGTGTCGCAAGAGGGCATCCAGTTGCCAGTCGGATAGCGGTGAAGCCACGTCGGGCCGCACGCCAAGAGGAAGGGATGGAACACCCAACAAGGCAGTCAGCTGGTCAGAAAAGGCAGAAAAGACAGGCACCAGGTCCGCAGCGGTTAAGTGCGTTATCATCATATCTTCCACAGGCCTGTTTAGAATGAAGATGCCACCCCATTGGGGCAGAAGGAATGCATTCCGGTTCGTCGGTGACCCTAAAATCGCTCCAATCACCTCGTCACTTGGAAGTTAATGAACGCTTACGATGTGCGTCAAGGATACGAAGCGGCTGCCGGGATGACGACGGTACAAACAACACAAAATGCAGCACAGGATCATTGGAGACACTGGATGCTGAGTCACACGTCAAAACTCTTATTCCGAACGTCCAGCTAACGGGAAAATTACACAATGACCATTCAGCGGAGTTGATGAACACGGTCAGATCCTCAGGAGTGACGCCGTGAAAGGAAGTGCTGCCATCAGTAAATTGTATGGGTTCGAACGCCAGTGGCGCATGGTATTGGACCTGACTTTCGACGGTGGTATTATGAAGCACATTCAATTGCGAAATGATCGGGAACAGATGGTCTGCGGGCTGTCTGATCAACCACCGGAACGCAAATGAAATGGAAAAACTTTCCTATAATCGCAGGTTGAATGTCCCAAGAATTAACGAGACCATCAGATGCGGCGTTTTCGTTCAGCAACGTGAAAGCAAGCCGATAGTGGTTGCTATACTGAATAACGCGTTGTTCCTGCACCGGGGAAATCTCCGGTGCAAGTAGGCCAGACAAAATACTGGCCAGCCGGTGGACTGGAGGACCGTCACCATGCATGAGGCGCTGAGAATGTACCAATCATGATCCGACCCACCTGATGCATCCTCTGGGTTCACAACCAACTGTCTGGGGTGCCGGATGGCGGTTCGATCCCCGATGACAATGGTATATGCATTCGAAGCCGGAATTCGGTCCTCTATGGTAGTTATTACCGACTGGATGTCTATCCTGCCACCCAGCTCCTCGCACCTGTGTTCTCGCTAATACCTACTCGAATGTCCAGGTTTCTCCACGTAGGGGAAGTATGAAGAGACTGAGCAAGAACTTCGTTGAGCTCTCTCGCCAAACGGGGGGCACTATTTTCAAAGCTCGGTGCGTCTAGCTGTACGTCTACAGGAAAAAAAAGTTTCCTGTCGAGCTGCGCCCTTACACGGACTGAGGGCAGCGCAATACGTTCAATACTTGTGAGCCTCCACCAGAACGGAAGAGCAAGGATGATTAGAGTCCAGTAAGAGCCTAGAACGAGCCTTCTTATCTTGGCGGACTCGAAAGGAAGCCTCTGAGGATCCTTGAGGCCGTGGTTTGGGTTGGCAGGGGCTGAGTCCATAGCAAGTTCATGTCCTGGACGCGTTCCGAGCAGCTCGAGCACGGCCAGCGGAGTTTCAAACGTTCTCTCCTTCATACTCTCCTCTTGTCTTGCGGGTCTACGCACTGTTCAGGGGACGATCGGTAGGACTCTAGTTTCAGCGCTGTTCAAGTTGTTTCGACCTGCAATTTCAGGCACCGTGTCGCAAGATAGTTACTACGACGATTCGTACTTCGAGACTTTCCAGTGCTCATTTTCCGTCCCAACACTGTTGGCGCACATCAGGTTTTTCAAAGCTATCTTGAACATGTCCTCTATTAGCTATGGGCAGTTGTCTCCAGCCGAAACATCGCTACCTCATGATTTCCGTCGACCTCCAGCTGGTTTTTCATCACACGATGTCAGTCAGATCAAATACCTTGCTTCACCAATTCCTCAAAGCTTTTCCACAGCAATTCCCTCGCCGTAGATCTCCTTCTCCAGGTCCATTTTCAAGGCGGCCCACCTACGATAGTTATAAACCTCGAAATGGCGCATACTATGACGATCATCCTAGCAGCTACAGGCCAAACGTTTACAGGCCCGACCGCTACTATAGTCGCAGCCCGTCTCCTCCTCGTTACGACCGCGCAAGACCACAGGAATGTCGTCAGTGGGACCATGCCTCCCGATGGCCGCATAAGCGACCTTCTCCGAGTCCACCACCGTGGGACAAAAATCGTCGTGATACCCTAGCTGAGAGGATGCTTGAACCCCAAGAAGTTTGGAAACAGTCACATTTCGATAGACCCGCTCGGTATGAATTATATATTGTATCGCCAGAGGTAAGACTGCCATAACACTTGGTGCTTCGTAGATTGGACTCCACCCTCGACCGATATGGAGATCGTCGACAGCAATCGTCACGAGACCTCTCTCCACAAAGGCCTGCTGTACGCTCAGGCTTCGTGTCGCATTACGACAGCTACCGCCCTTCCCCCGTTGTTCATGCTGTGCGCGATTTCGGGTCCTTTTCGCGGACTGCCGACACATACCGACCTCAATACGTAGACGATGGTTGGCCGTCATCCCACAGCGTCGATAGCGTAAACCATCAACGAAGATCTACCCATCACGATCGTGCCGATGAACGTCAAGGAAGTTCGATTTCGAGTACCCCTCCTCATCAATCCGCTTCGCTTCCCAAATCACAGCATCGTTCTCCGCCACCCCGTTCACTCGCTGGAACGGAAATATATCGAACCAGCCCAAGACAATTCTCTGCCGCTGACAGCGGTCACCAATCGCTATCCTCCTCAGTATCCCACTCTCGAGCAAGTTCTATTTTTCGGGAGGGTACTGATAACAAATCCGAATCTCGATCATCGTCACGATCGCCTAGGCGTTCTAGGTCCGGTATCTCCGAACTCGATGAAGAGTCTGTTCTTCTCCAGTCGTCGATCCAATCAGTGCAGGAGAAGGCACCCCTGCGCGCCACGAATGAGGTGCCGTTATCAGGCGATGACAGTAATGCACCATCAGAAGGTTCTAAAAGCCTGGGAATGGTTGTGCATGTTTCCGCCGACAAGCAGTCGTCTAGCCACGAGACCATTTACATGAATGGCAATTTTGCAGCTAGCCAAGAGGAACGTAACGCTTCGTCACTCCTTATCCCTGAAACGGTATCTTCCAGCGACGCAACGCCTCACAGAGGTACGTGTACTGTAGGAGTTAACACGGCGACAGTGTTGACTATGCGTTACAGAATCCCCTCGCGAAGTCCTGACACCACAAGTGGAAACAGACTCTACGACCATTGATTCTGAACGCCCCTCACTTGATGAATCATCATCAAAAGTCGATCGTTCCGTACCTGCAGAGTTGTCTACGGGTGCAGAGCATACTACTCTCGATATTTCTACTACTTCTCTCGAGGCTGATGAATCCCGAGAATCGCCCCCTCCGTCCTCGACAGCAACTCCCTCACTCATCGTACAGATACCGGAAAAGGGGTCCGACGTTATATCAAGCGCTATAGAACCTGGGTCAAACATTGATCACATGAATGTGACTACCACACCTGAGCTAGTTGCCAGTTCGTTGAAAATCGTGATCAGTGATCACAGCACCGTTGCAGCTTCGCCAACAAATCGCTCTGTTCTATGTCAACCCGTCGAACTCAAGTCAACCCGAGAGGGTGTTCGATTCGTCCTGGTCAGACGTCTCCTCTGTGATCGCCAATCTCGTACCGAACGAGTATTCCCTGTGCTCCGGGCCAATCAAGTAGTGTCAAACCAGAACCTTCCCCCTCCTCCTGGCAACCAGAGTCATCGCTCAGAAGAACTGATCGCTGAGAATTATACTGGTAGATTGACCACACACGAGGCAGTCCGATCATCTTTGGTGGATCGCTTTGTAGAACGCCAGTCTGAGATCGTGGAAAAGTGCCGCAGGTTAAAAGCCGAATATTTGGAGTTGCATGAACGGTGGCTAGAGCATTGTGCGCGGCTTGATGAAGCGCAGAAGACCGGATTCCTAGAGGAGTCTGCAGTTCCCTCAAGTGGCAGGACAACCCGGCGTTCGACTGCAGTCATGGGAGATGCCGTCCGTTCAGACTTGGAGATGGAGCAGATCATTGCCAGCTTAGGTGTCGAAGAACTCACTGATCCCAGCTATCTCGCAATCAAGAATGTGGCCAAAATTCCGGACATGATCTCTGTCACTGAGGGTTCTGTGCCCTACCTATTTGATGACACGAACAACATCGTGGATGATCCTTCGGAATTTTATGGCGCCTCTTCTGGTCAAGATTATTGGACCGAAGAAGAGCGCGACATTTTCCTCAACGAGTTCGCTGCGCACCCGAAACAGTTCGGTCTCATCGCGCAGCGGCTGCCGAACAAGACGGCTGCCCAATGTGTCACGTATTACTACCTGCACAAGAAGCAGGGCGTCGACTTCAGGAAAGCTGTCATGCAATATGGCACAAGTAGACGTCGCAGGAACGGCAGAGCTAGCAAGCAGAGAGGCAATGCCCTTTTGGCTGACATACGTCGTCATGATGACGAGGTTTCACGCATTTCACCGGCATCCCTGAACGAACCTGCTCCATCTACCGGGAATAAGCGCAAGCGAGCGGTCGATCGTAACAATGGCGAATCGAGAAGATCTAGCACGTCCAGACGAACCACCATTCCACCAGAAGCGACGACGTCTTCTGGAACCACCCCTGATCCCGATGTGGAGCAGCCAAGAAGAAGGCGCAGGACTGCGATTTCCACGCGAGCGATAACAGTTGTTACTGCTGATGAAGTGGTGAACGACAATGTAGTTGAATGTCCAGTCTTAGCATGATCCAGGCTGCTTGGAAAGTGTGGACTGATGTATATTGATATGTACTCGATGGGGTTCATCGCCTGCCTTCGACCATAATAATGTGATACCCAAAGTTGGTCTTGACCAGTGGAGACAGAACAGGCTTATCCACTGTAGATGGCGTCAATGCAAACGCAGCATCTTGGAACGCGCCCTGAGCCGCAAGACCATCAATTTAGCCGCACTAAAAGCACTGGCGACCTACGACCATCGATCCTCGGGTCATCCAACCAAGGCTCCCTCCAGCTGAAACCTAAGTTAAGAAAAGTGGCCAAGGACACACATCCTGATTACCTTTGGCCTTGTCCTCAGAATACTCTTGGGCGACTTTGTCGAATCGCTGGCCCCCCTGAGTATCGAATTCTCATGGTTAATCCAAAACAAGATTGTGCAAAATAACGATTGTTCATATACCTGCATCTTCTCTAGAGCCTCCAATGCCTTTGACTGCTTCTCACACAATATGTGACGGACGTTTATTGCAACAGCGGGTTTCAACCCGCCCTTGGCCTGTCACAACACTCGACTTGAGGACGGTGTCGGCGCAAGGCGTAGGTTGTTGGAAGTGCACACCTTGCTGTCAGATTGCTCAGAGGTGTTGGTACTACCTTTTTTTCCGCTGCTTTTCTTCTCGTTGGATGTCGTCTTATTCTTCCCCATCCTGGGTCAGTGGATGTGTTCAAGTGTAAGTTGTGGCTGTGTTGTACTTGTCAGTTTGTCACGTGCCTAGATATATTACTTCCCTCGCCACCGCCGATAAACCTAGAGAAGGGCATCGGTCATCACTGACTCAAACTATGGCGGACAAGATCACTCGTATCGCTATCGTCGATTCTAATCGCTGCAAACCAAAGCGATGCGCCCAAGAATGTAAAAAGGTGAGTAAATCAGCAATACTGTGCTGTCTGCCCGGCTGACTCGTTCCATGGTTAGTCATGTCCTGTTGTGAAGATGGGTGCGTGTCATGTCCGATCGTGTTGAATTATAACCGTCCTTAACCAGACCTGTTTCTCAGGCAAACTATGTATCGAAGTGAAGCCGTCAGACAAAATCGCATTCATATCCGAGTTCCTATGTATTGGTTGTGGTATATGTGTAAAGAAGTAAGTTCATGGCAGGGATCTACTTTTTTTTTTGTTCAAACAGATTGGTGTAAGATGTCCCTTCGAAGCTATTGCCATCATCAATCTTCCCACCAACCTCGAGTCTGAGGTCACCCACCGATATACTGCCAATGCTTTCAAGCTTCATCGGCTTCCCACTCCCCGACCTGGGCAAGTTCTCGGTCTGGTTGGAACGAATGGTATCGGGAAGAGCACAGCACTCAAAATCCTCGCCGGAAAACTCAAGCCCAACTTGGGCCGATACGATGTATGCAAATTCCGTTCCCACTTTCTCAAATGTAACAATTGGATGTTCGTCCAGGACCCACCTGACTGGCAAGAGATCCTGAAATACTTCCGCGGATCCGAACTTCAGAATTACTTTACCAAAGTCCTGGAGGACAATCTCAAGGCGCTCATTAAACCGCAATACGTCGATCACATACCGCGCGCGATCAAAGGAAAAATGACTGTAAACCAAATGTTGGATTCCAAGCTAGAGCTCGATAACAAGCAGAAAATGTGCGACAACCTTGAGTTAAACCATGTTCTCGAGCGCGAAGTGTCTCAATTATCAGGCGGAGAACTTCAGAGATTCGCGATTGCGATGTCTTGTATTCAGAAGGCAGACGTGTATGCTTTCTCCATAGTCCTCCTTTAATGTTCATTCTGATCCAGTTTAGGTACATGTTTGACGAACCATCGAGTTACCTGGATGTCAAACAACGATTGAAAGCTGCAGAAGTTATCCGCTCAATGCTTAACCCAAACTGCTACGTCATAGCTGTGGAGCACGACCTTTCGGTTTTGGATTACTTGTCTGACTTTGTCTGCTGTCTATATGGGAAACCATCCATGTATGGGGTTGTCACCATGCCTTATTCTGTTCGTGAAGGTGAGTAATTCGCGAATGTGACATATTGTTAGCCAACCACCTTGGAACTAGGAATCAATATTTTCCTCGATGGGTTCATCCCCACTGAGAATCTGCGTTTCCGCGAAGAATCGCTATCTTTTAAGATGATGGAGACCGCGGAGGAGCTAATAGTTGACAAAACACGTCACTATACTTACCCTGCGATGACCAAGACAATGGGCGATTTCAAGCTGACCGTTGAATCAGGCAGTTTCACAGACTCCGAGATCGTCGTCATGCTAGGGGAGAATGGTACTGGAAAGACCACATTTGTTCGTCTGTTGGCTGGTGTGACAACCCCCGATGTCGAAACGGACAAGATGGAGCTAGCCGTGTCGCTCAAACCGCAGACGATATCTCCAAAGTTCCCCGGAACCGTCCGCATGCTTTTGCTAAAACAGATCAAGCAATCCTTCATGCACCCGCAGTTCCAGAGCGATGTACTTAAACCAATGAACTTGGAAAACATTATGGATCAGGAAGTAAAGACATTGTCTGGAGGGGAGCTGCAACGTGTTGCGATCGTCCTCGCCCTGGGTATGCACTTGTCACTTATGCCCCCGAATTTTCCATGGTTGATATAGTGTTAGGCAAACCCAATGTGTCTGTTTATTTGCTTGACGAACCAAGCAGGTCAGTTACCCCGGCCACTTGCGGGCAATTTTTGCCGACACACTTCATTTCAGTTTCCTAGACTCCGAGCAACGCATCATCGCAAGCAAAGTTATCAAACGGTATGTTATCAAAATTCGATGTCCAGACTGGTTTTCTTATTCATCCTCAGCTTCATCCTTCACGCCAAGAAGACCGCGTTCGTCATTGAACACGACTTCATCATGGCAACTTATTTAGCTGACCGCGTTATCGTCTTCGAGGGACAACCAGCCATTTCAGCAACGGCGACACCGTAAGTAAATTGTATGTTCGTTCTATCCGTCGATGCTTAGTGCCGTGTATAGACCGCAGTCCCTCCTTTCAGGGATGAATCGCTTCCTGGCCTCTCTGGAGATTACATTCCGCCGTGATCCTACTAACTTCAGGCCTCGTGTGAACAAGTTAAACAGTATCAAGGACCGCGAACAAAAGGGTATGCTTTTATGACACTCCCTCGTCCAATCATATAAAACCGATCATTTTAGCTGCCGGTAATTACTTCTTCCTTGAGGAGTAAACGCAGTAGTTCCATGCAAAGAGGAGCACTCGCTGACATCTGAGGGGAAGGAAGGTCTAGTCATACCTTACGCCACCCTCCGAACATTGACCGATGATCACTCGTAGTATAGATCAGAAGTCTATTGTGTGTAATGTGCGTTCGTTATTAGAGTGGATCAAAACGCCTTGTTTGAGGACGATTCATGAGCCCAGATGCTTGATATTACTCCTGCATCACTTGATATGGACTTAGTCGCTGCTCGTGACGCGAACGCGGTAATTCAAATGCGGGCCAGGGGTTCTACATGGCCTCTCCTTCTCCTCATTCTATGAGATGGCCCCTCATCAAGCAAATTTCCAATACAACCGCGCAGGTGGCCCAAGGGATGGATCAAGGTTGCCTGAAAGCTATGTATACCCATCTGATATTTCCCGAGGTTCTCGCTCGATTCTCTTCCTTTGCAGCTCGATAATCGAACATCCCAGTCCTTGTTATCACCGACGATCTGCGAGGGTCGTGCACTGTCCATATGCTCCCATACGATGTCCTCCTGCCAGTAAATTGTGAAAAGGATAAGTGAAATTTTGGCGGTATAAATGTCTCTTTGTCCTCAGGAGTGTTCTCTGTCCCACCTGCGATCTCGTCTTGCCTGACTGTCTCTACTTCCCTAGCTTCACTCGGCAATGCTTCGTTTCGGTTTCCTTCTGCTTGCTGCATACGCAGTGGATGTAGTTCCCGCTGCCCCCCAGGCAGTGCCAACACCAAGACCCATCTGTGTCGGCTATGAGTGGGGCGTAACCATTGAACAACTGCTCAGCGGTCCTACATCAGTATTCAATCGTTAGCGCACTTATCCACTGCAGCTGGGCCAGTTCTATTAACTCGACGCCCCGCTCTAGAATACGTCCGAACCACGGAATGTGCCGGGCCTGCTTGGGTGCAATCCAGCACCGAGCCTGTTCCACCTATGAGTATCAACCCCTGGGGCATCAAGTTCGTATACCCTTGGGTTGTTACGATCGTGCAACGCGTGTAACCCGATCTTGACTAGATACCTGTGCGAGGTCCCAGAGGTGACGTACAACTGCGGTGGAATTCCAGTGGCGACCTGCGTGAGTTCCTTCCTGGCAGTCTCACAGCTCCCATGCTGCTCTCAGGGCTGATTCGGCCCGTACAGTGCGGCAAACTCAACATTACCTTGTCATAGTGTTGACTCGGATGTGTCTCCGGGTGGCCGGGCTTCAACCACCCTCTAAGCTTCAGAATCCACAGACCTACTACTAGAGATCATAGAATAAAACGGTTCGATGTGTTTGACTTACGTGCTGTACGAATGATGGACACTGGCATTGTTGATCGTGTAAACGCTAATGGTACTTGCATCGACAACGGGCGTCGTGATGGACAGGTGACACACTATTTTCTTGACCTTCCGCAATAGCCTTCGGAAACCTCAGGGACGGCTGCAATAGTCATATTGAAACTCGATAGTGTACGACCACAAACACGACGGTACACCTGACATACAGCCATTACTCCAGATTGCTTTCTAAAATAAGATGGCCCACTGGCATGCCAGTGATCACGATCGTGTACTTCAGCCACACAAATCAACCGCGTAAAAGTCAACGAGGTTCCACCCAGGCAATGTACAAGCGGAAGAACCTCGGAAATATAGTCCGACGTCGTTCATGATGCATGACAATTGACCGCCCAAAGTTGGACCAGTCGTTCCCATTTAGTCCTACTTCAACCAAGAGTGAATTTACAATCAACCTACACGTGCTCACCATCCAAAACGTACTCCTGCGCTGTCAATAGTTCCACGGAAAATCCACCCACCATGCTGACCCCTCAAGGATGCAACAAGACCTTGGTGAATCCATCCACCCTCCTGTCAAATTTGTCGTATGCCATTGCAGCATCGTTCAGCGACAGGTTGTGCGACACAACGAACGAAGGCTTTGCTTTTCCAGAGATGATGAGGTCGCGGAGATAGCGATTGTATGCCTGTCAAAAGGTGTGTTATGAGGCGGTCCAGAAAGGTGGCGTCGCGAATGGCACTAGTTGACATCAAGCAAGCTGACAGGGGCACGTACCTTGACATTACACTGTCCCGTCCCGATCCGCAGTCCCTTTTCGAAAAGTTTCCCTAAATAAAAAGCAATGGCCATCAATCTTCGAGGCCTTCAGAGGGCTCGAGTAGTAACTCACCAAAGGGGAATGATATATAGCCCCTTTGACCACATGGGCTTGATAAGTATACGCTCAGCGCAAGTGGGGATTCAACATACTTAGCTGCAGCAGAATCTGGTGCTCCAGGATCGCTAGGTACGTACAGCCCTGGAATGCCAAGACCTCCAGTAGGGCGTACAACACCAATTAGGGCTTCCAAAACCGCATTTGGTTTCTCTGTCTTGCCATCGCCTGCTGTTGCCTGGTACCCCACGGCTAACTCGCGTTGAGAACGAAATCTGAGTGAGCAGGAATTTCCGAGCATGCACACACCATCTACTCCCCTGTCAACTTCTCTCCTGAGGATCCCATTCTTGTGAGCCACGTTGCCTGCCCGCACCAAAGAGAGAAAAACTTGCCCGCTTCTCGATGCTAGGATCAACTCCACTGGGTCTCCCTTCGAAAAGTCAATTGGTATACATCCAATTTCCTTTGCCTTCTGGAGTCTTTCGGGGACACGATCAACCACATACACTTCGGAGGCTCCCCTCAGGATGGCCGAGTAGGCCGCCATGAGCCCCACAGGACCCGCACCAAACACAGCAACGGATTCACCAGGGCGGAATCCCTGAATAGACATATGTATACTGCACGGCAAGAACAGCAAGTGGAATACGCACGGAGAGCTCCACGCCATGCCATCCCTATTTTTCATGTTAATCCTGAACCTCACAGGCTGGATAACACGCACGGTGGGGAAGATATCAGCCAACAATGCAAAGTCTTCTTCGTGTTCCGTCCCAGGAGGCAGCGTGAGAGCGTTAAAATCGGCGAACGGGACTTTGACATATTCCTGCGGCACGCATCCTGAATCCGGGGTGATCAAATGAAAAGCCCATGCAACTTACAGCTTGCCCTCCTTGGTACGGACCCATCGCAACATACCTAATTTAAACCATCGTTAATTTCCAGCGACACTTGGTGAGGAAGAAACGTTACCCATACGCCCTTGAGCGGAGGGAAGTCAAACGCGTCCTAATAACCATTTGTATGCAACACTCACCCACCTGCCTAGAGACACGGGGGACCCACAACGACCTTCATCAGCTTGAAGTTGAATGCATATCAAGGTAACAGATGCTCACAAAGCCAGGATTTACGATCGTGCAAAATGCCGATTTCCCTTCCTCACAGTTCAAGCAACGGCCACAGGCCACATTGAACGGCATCACAACGCGATCACCTTTTTTCAGGAGCTTCAGGTTTGATACGAACCGAAAATCAGAACAGTCCAGGAATAAAACCGTCAGCGGTACGCAATATGGCGAGAGACACAGTTGCACTCACGGTCACACCGGAACCTACTTCCTATAAGTTTACGTTCGTGAGTAAACGGATCGCAGAACCGGGGGAATAACGTTACATCGACAATACCCATGCTTGACAGATAACATCATAATTAGAATCTCTGCGACAGAAAAAGATTCACATCGAGCCAGGAATAGGCTTACTTCTCGTGTCCAAATACGATGCCAGCCTGCGCAGCCGTGCGCCCCTCATACATGTGCAAGTCACTATAAGCAAGCCTCCATCAGCCCCTCGTTATATATACACGCACTGTCACCCCGAGAAACACATAAAATATGACTTGCCTCCCGCAGACGCATGTCGTTGTCACTACGAATTGTACGAACTGTGTGAGTACGTCTCACATACCACGGAGGAAGAAACGTGCCTACCTTTGACGATGATGTCGTCTGGATGGGTAATAACAGGCTTTGCAACCTCCTTGACTGACACCGCAAAGGGGCCATCGTACACGATTGCGCGCATGATTTACGGTTGAGGGTTCGAATGTAAGTTGCAAACGACCTGCAAACATAACATCAGGCGAGATGAAACGTGATGGAACGGGCGACACACGACAATTTAAAGGGCTCCAGAGTCTATTGGGCTTACCAGGGAATCGGAAGTCAGTGTGTCAGTCGCTCCTGAAGCTACTGTACCTTCATGCGAACCTGGAAGTGGCGCATTTTTATACTGACGCTGCATGGAGGGCCCGGTCAGACCCTCGTTCGCACGAAACAGCACCTGACTCAAGCCCTGTGACTGGCAGATTTGTTATTCCAAGTTGTCCACCACTAAGAATCACCTATCTGCCCTGTGACTCAGAATCGGCTCCATGATGGCCTTTGATTAAAGAGACACGCTCGCATATCCCGCAGAGGATGCATTTACCTGTTGGGGCTGAGCCAAACAAAGAAAATGCTTATGACATAATGGACGCGTCGGCAAGCGAGGCGCCTCTATAGAACTTTTGTCACCACTGCGTCCAACGATGGCCGAGTACCAATCCCCCAGAATTAACGCTGCGCGTCTCGCAAATTTTGTTGGGCGTACAGTACGATTGCCGTGCAAGGTGCTTAGCGTGAGTTGTACGTTATTTGCCGGACCTTGAGCCTCCTCAGACCGGACGTCAGCAAGACGCAGGGGGCGCCCTCGTCGAGGCATGCGATGGAGGGCAGGTCAGTATAGAAATCACCCAGAACGAACAGTTGGAAGGGACGTTCGTCGAGATCGTCGGTAATGTAGTGAATGATTCGACCATCAAGTTGCTGAAAGGTCTCAACTTGGACTCGGACAAGGAACTTGGTGAGCTGCACTATTCTCGTGTCCTCCCCCGTCTTTGACCGGATACCAGACATGAAGCTGGTCAATGAAGTCGTCGAGTTGACCTTTGACCCAAGATTCAAGAAAATGTTCCCCTCCTGATCAAACAGCATTCCTCATGTTCAACATTTCCGCGTGTCTCCATCATCAAAAACAATAGTTATCCAAAACTTTACCCCGACGGACCAGCACCTGTCTTCATCTTCTTGTCGTGTCCCCTCTTCCGGTTGCTAGATTTGTGCTTCTCCTTGAATGCTCTCTCGCGTGCAACGTCATCGTTCTTTTCTCCTGGCCCACTTCTTCCACCTTCGCCTCTACCTTCACCTCGCCCTCGCCCTCTGCCTCTACCTCTACCTCTTCCCCCGCCCCGTTGTCCACCGCCACGTTGATCTCCCGTGCCTCTGGCAATCGGTATATTCATCGCTCTATTCCCAGAAAATTCATGCTTCTGCAATATGCGTTCTTTCTTCGGCTGTAGTAGCATATATCCATGTGAATAGGAGTGTATCCATACAGAATCACTCACGTTTCTTTCCAACATGATTCTCCAACCCTCGATTTGCTCATCCGTCCAGCCTGGTAAAGAAACCTTAGTAGCTCCAAGAGAGACCTTGATGGCGTGATCATCACCTGTCTGTTGCTTGAGATCGGCGCGCGGCTTGCTTCGTCGCGTCTCAGCATCTCGATCAAACAATTTGGGATCCCGGATGTAAGCCAGCTCTAACATCGTTTCTGGCTTGATCGGGTCAACACCACGCTCTTCACTGATTTCTTCATCACCACTGTCCTCCCCATCACCCAGGACCTTGACGGTGCTTGCGCCAGCTTCGTCAAGCTCATCGTCTAGGTCGATCACGTCCAGCGCTTTGGGCTTTCCACTCTCCTCGTCAGAATCTTCAGACATCGCCTCGGCCAGTCGAAGTATCTCTGCTTTCATTCGTTCGACCTCTGCTCTGTCCCTGATGAGCGACGTCCCGTCTTGCCTATGTGCGAGAGGTCAGTGACCCATAAGCATGGCAGGAAAAGCCCCCCGATATCGTACGTTTTCTTTCCGACGTGGACGCGACTGAGATCCATGATCTCTTGATCGAACGCGTTCCTCCTCTCCATCGGGGTGTCCATTGCAGGAACTTTAATTGAAAACTCCTCGGCAGAGCTATCTGCGAGTGCATCCTCGCCTGGAGCTGTTCCCTCCAAAAGAGCTTCGAGAACTCTTTCCGCATTGCCACGGAACGGGAAGGAAGGATGCGTCAGCAGTTTGCGAATGTACTCGGGCGAGTGATCGGGGAATATGTCCAGCACTTGCGTCACCTGCAAGTCGAAATCTGGGTCCTGTGGTGGGGTGGATTCGGACGCTGTCGCCTTTGCTTTCCCCTTGTTGGTAGATGCGGGCTGTGCGATCTCCATCGCCTTGTTGAAGACTCCTGGAGCGATGCCGGACGAACGCAGGATCAGCTTGAGCGCGCCCGGATCTTTGGTATATCCACCAGACGGCTCGATATCGAGGGAACGCAAGGTAGATTCCAAGAGTTCCATCCGCGCGTCGTCGCGTGTGGCATGGCGTAGCGCAGAAGACAAAGTCTTGTTCAGTTCGTACGCATATTGATAGTCTGCGACGAGCGGTCGGTTGAGGAACGGAACAGCGTCAGAAGATCCCACAGCCGCAGACTGTGGCGTGATGTCAAGCAATGCGAACACGATCCCAAATGTCCGATCTGCCTCTACCGCGAGCTCTGTCACGGATGCTGACGAGATGTCCTGTACCATCATCGTTACGATGAGGTGAAAGACGTCGACGATGTCTACTTTGGTATCAAGCCATAGTTTCTCCCAGTGATCGAGTTCGCAGTTAGCGACACCTATTCGGATGCCGCCGTACGAACGGGAGATGGCGGAGAGGCCGTCGTCGTACGCGCGCGCTAGCGCGACGATGAATTCCTTGCTATGCGCGAATGGCCGAATGAGGTTTGGTGGACAGGGGCGGAGAAGGCTCGTCAAGCAGCGAGCCGTTTTGCGGAGACCGTATAGTCCCGAGGATCGGGATGGGGACAGTTGCGATGTGAACGCGGGAACAACTTCCGATGCGAATGTGGCAGGCAGGTCGGGCGTCCCACCGAGGGCTGAAGACAAAATCAATCTCAACCGAGTGGTCTTGGAAGGAAAGGCAACGCAGAGATCGAGTAGCGTTTTGAGCTCCAGTCCTGGAGCGGAGGATGCGACCTTCCCTGCAAGGACGAGGACGCGTTGGCGCAGGCGATTGTCTTGCTTCACGAGCTCGGTGTCTTCCCAGATAAGGGTTTCAAGTATCTGTTGTGCCGTATCGCTAGCGTAGCTAGAGACAAAGGCACGGGTCGAAGGGGTATCCCGTTTCGCTGGCGGTAGGGCGATTACTTGCGCGAGGGCATTTGACAGATTGAGATGAAACTGTGCCAGTTGTGATGATGAGAAGCCTTTTCTTGCATGGGTAGAAGGATAGATTGGGAGTGGTGCGAGGGTCTCCATGAAGGCTGGGTGTGTCGCTGCCAGGGCAGCAGGGGCTCACGCGGTGCCAGAAAATGCTAAGCCTAATAATTACGAGAGATGAGAACAACTCAAGGGTATATTACAACAACCCGACCTCAAACTGAAGAACTCGACTGCCTCCCAGGGACTGTCAAATAGTACTGATAACTTAGCTGAATCAGAGCGGTTGTTTGGCGGTGTTTGGCAAAGGCTTTGATTTTTAACAGTTGCAAATAAAGCCTTCTACTGTTTACTGAGTACTAACAGACGTGTTCAATCTTATCTCCGTTGTCCACCCTCGGTCCAAGATCTCGTCCAACTGTTCTTTCAAACACCTCTAACATGAACGTGAATAGAGACCTTGTAAGGGCTGCATCCCAACGCCCCTTGGATGATTCGTCTCGAATGAAGGCGTGTTGAGCTTGTACCTCCAGAAACTTAAACAGCCCAGTGAGTATCTCCTCGAAGCACCCATCAAACCGTACGAACAGAGCATGCAACGTTGGCGTCTTCGAGCGTCTTTCTAATGAGATCGCGGCCCGCACGTGGTACATGTGTATCCTCCACCACTCGTTAGCTGAGCTCTTCCAGAGCAAAATAAGGGATGACACATGCCTGCTTTCCGAAAATCATCTGGAATGACCTTTGTCAGGTGGGGATAACTTGATGACGGACAGTGCTTACAACGAGCTCTCCTTTTATGTCACCTTTTCGGACTCGCTCGAGCGAGTCATCGTTCTTGCCTTTCCCGAGCGTTGCACCGTGGATATCCGTTGCAAAGAAGCACACTGAAGACAGCACTCTGGGGTCAAAGGCAGCCTAAGAAAGATTCCAATCATTCAATAGCAGCGTCTTTGATGAAAAATCATGAATATCGCACACGGAACGCCTGGGTTTTGGTGAGACAAGACGGCTGAGCCAAAAAGCAGATCGATTTACCAAGTGTCCTCCTAGGCACATTCCCGTCGCTTTGGAAAAAAGTGAGGTGCTGGTGGGGGAGGAAAACGATCCACGGACCCGCAATACGACCATTGCAGTTCGGATGGGAGGTCAGCAGGTCGACAGAAAGCGTGGCATCCTTTCACATATTCAAGGTTGCCCAGATCAGCAGTTCGCCATCGAAATAGGAGCGAGGGAAGTGAATACCTCGTCATAGGCAACCACTGATTTCTCGATCTACGGACGCTATCAACAAGACGATCGAACGCACGGTCTGATGTCTACCTTGTATCTGTTACCGCGGTCCGTTCCTGGTCGCACGTTCTGTGAGTTTCCGAGGGAGATGAACGGAACGACGTACCTTCCGTATCGTAGGCAATTGGTTCGGGACCTTCGAATTCGTGAAAACTTGATGGGCATGCTGGACTCGTTTGCGTGAGAGAGCATCCGATCACGAGTACTACTTGACGCACCGACAACGTATCCATGACTTGCAATCTGTCCAGCAAACCTCTCAACAGGTCCGGTCACTTGGTAAATCTCGCTGATGACTCGTCGATCAGTCAAGGGAACTCAGAGACGATCCACCACATACCTGAAGCAGACAACACCTGTGCATAGTGTTCTATAAGATGCGCTGTACGGACGCGCATGAAGGGAGGTTAGATACCTGGAAACTTGGCTTGAGGGTAGTTTGGCACGACAGGTGCGATCACAAAGATCCGGATCGGATTCCCGTTGTTGAGCTTGCTGGGCACATCATAGTGACTCTTGGCGATCAGCATGGTGGCGGAACGAGAGTCTTGCTCCAGATAAGTGCACGAGCTGGTACAATTTTGCCCACACAGTCACGGGAAAAGATGATGCTGCTTATCACAGGCCGGCCAGGCCTCTGAGCAGACTCGGATAATCTCCCAAAACCACTGGGCCTAATACTTACTCCGAGATCAGAAGACACTCGTCAGGCTCCTGAGCTCTTCGATGTCAACAGTGAAACGACTTCTTGAACGTAGGCTAAAGTTCCCTTGGCTCCTACTAGATCAGAGTGGCTACATCACGGAAAACACACTTTCTCGATAAGGCCTTATAAGGGCCATATAAGGGCCAGAAGGGCCAAAACCCTGCGGAATGTGCCACCGGGCCTTATAAGGCCTTAAAAAGGTCCTAACCGTTCCATGTTTACACAATTATTATGCGAAACCATCATATGAAACGCCTGTGCGCACGGGGTCAACATTGTACATGCTAGGGGCAAACGAACCCATTCGCTAGTGATGTCCCCGTGACCATACGATTACGCACCAAGGTTCTGTCGAAATAATTTTACTGTCAGTTCTCAGATCCTGTAACCTTTGGACTATCGGCCAATCATCCCAGCGTGTTTGGGCCTGTTTCACCTTGGCTGGCATGTTCTCGATGCTCCACGTAATGTTTACCCTCGAAAGATATGTACATTGTTGTCTTTTTGATTCGATCGTGCCACGTCCTTTATCTTTCGACCGATGGTCAGTCTGCACACAACTTATGTATCTAAGCTATGTACACAAACATTGTGCTTATGTTCCCTGGCAATCTCAGGAACTTACTATGCACAATAGACTCATCTGCCGTGGGTCTGTTCTCAATTTCTGTCCGAAAGATGTCAATACAGCACTGAAACTGATCCGGTACCAGTGTTCCGTGGCGGCACAATGGAGTTCTACTATGCACCATGGACGTCAGTGCCGTGTCAATGCTCCGACATTATGATAAGGCTTGCATAGGCCAATCTCAATGCACATTTTAATGAAAGAATCTCTCACCAGCACAGATAATGTCAGTCCCATAGCTCGGCAATGTGCTTTCTCTGAAGAAAGTGCAAAATCATTGTGTGACTTCCGCTTTTCATATCTGCTCGATTGTAATAGAGCATTATATTAATTCTGTGCACATTTGGGTCGCTCCGGTATCTTTATGATACAGTGTTTATAGGATGAATACAAAACTTTGTACAGGTACACAATACTACTACGCCGGGACGAAGTTGTGCATATCTCCATGCTACTTCCTTGATTGTGCAACCGAGAGTGACTCAGGGCGTATTGGAATGTACGCATCTACGTTTCGACGACCAAAAACTGTTCTACAAGACCAGATATCAACTTGTATTTCTTCTGTAGAAAACAAGACGTTTGTACGCACTTATTCCACCACAGTAGGAGAGTATTCACAGTGGCTCTCTGCGCTTCCGATCCTTCATCCTCGAAGTAGTCGACAATTTGATGATAGAAATCTTGATGGTTGAAATGTTCATCCTCGATTGACCATTGTGACAGGCTCGACAGAGCAAAACGAAGCTGCGATGTTGATGGTGATTAGGAGGTGCACCATTCTTGGTAAAACGTACCTGAACTGCAGCATATGCAATCGCTCGGGGTTGCACAGTCGTCATTCTAATGATCTCTGCGATGCAACCTTTGAGCTTGGGTGGCCGTCTTGTGGAATTCGAAGGCTGTAGGTCACTTTCGAGCTGGTCTGAAGAGGATGGTGAGGTAAAGATACACCGAAAGGCCTGAAATGGTATGATGAGGGCGGGCAAGGAGTACATCGGAGGTCAGCGAATATACTCACCCTAACGAGGAGCTCTCCTTTAAATAAACCTTTGCTGGGGTCTGCGGAATCATACTGGCCTTCAGGATATAAGAACATGGGCCAACTAAATGCAGTAACATGAAAGGATAGGTCGCCTGTCTCAATAGCTTGATGAACTCTGCATCACAGTTGAGTTGAGTGGAATAAATATCTTTCAAGAGGTCTAACTTACAACTCATCGGCCCAATCATAGTCAACCAGGCAAAGAAAGCGACCGGTGATTGCGTTGTTGAAGCCTCTGTTGTATTTGTTGCTGACCTGCAAGGGCTTCCAGCCACTGGGAAGATCATGTCGAGCATTTATCCATTTGACTACAAGTCCCTTTAGCGCATTGGCATCATCTCCCCTTGCGCTGTCTGCTCCTTGTTGTATCTATAGATAAATCACTAATTTAGTTTTCACCAAAAAAACGGTCAGATTGTACCTCTCTAATGGCAATCATGAGATCGAAGTTAACCGCTTCTCTCCCAACTAGCTTGCCGATTGTTGAACAGCAGCTTACCAGCTTTTTGAAAGCTTCGTATGAGCGTCGCTGTCTAGACCCGCCAGACAGCGAAATGTTATGTTGGAAATGGAACAAGTCATGAAAGAAAAGATAGACTTACTCTTTTGTCAATGGAATATCTTCGGGTGAGCTGGTGGAGTCTGCAAGTAGCAGCTGGCGGCAGTCATATTCAGCAACCAGATTTGCGACAGGTTCAAAGAGGGTAACTAGCCGGCGCATGGCATGTCCCTCACATGCAAGTGACCGAACGCTAGCATGAAGGTCAATACTGGTCCATTTACTATTGGAGGTATGCTCATGGTTTTTTGACCATCTTCGTCTTCAGTTGTTCGTTCTCGGCCTCAAGGGAATCGATGCGGTGTTTCATACTTGCAGATGAGGTATCCAATAACTGGCTAGCAGTGGTGTTGACGCAAGAGCCAGAGGATGTTGTTGCAGACGAAGACGCCTTTGGCAGTGGAGGGTCAGACTCAGACTCGGAGGACATAGGCATAGTGGGGGCGTAGGTTGGTTGGAATGACTCAGACACGAAAAATGGTTGGGGGGGAATCTCTCCCCACGTTCCCTGTAATGGGGCTTTATATGTGTGAAAAGAAAAAAAACAATCGCTGATCTATTCTTTGGAGCCCAAGCGGTCCAATGCCGAACTTTCCGAGATGCTAAACTTTAGATCTCTGTATTTCCTTATCAAGAGATTACAGGCGGTGGTGGATCTCAATCGTTCAACAGATATATCTTGAGGGAGTCGGAGGGACTTGGAGTGAATTATTTCCACCTCTCGCTATGTATCTTATTCCTCTTGATATCATCAATGAGACATACAGTCCCCCATGTGTCTCATATCCTACTTTCTCTCAGCTGCTTTGTACTCTTGATGAGCGGCAACCATATTTTGGTTGGACTCAGAAGTTCTCAAAGCCACTCTCGTGCCTCATAGGAAATCGTCCCCTTGAGGAGGTCACAATTGACACTTTTGATGTCCTCATTCCCGATACCCTCTGTCTGTTTGACCTTTGTCCTGCGTGGGTTATGGACTTTTGCTTTGAAGTCTTGGTGGCATTGGAACAAGCGAGAGGGCATGCTGTCAAGTGGCACCGAGAACGAGATATATTTTGTCACACTTGTCATGGTATTTTGAAGGCGAGTAGTTCATGTTGCACAACAATCTATGACGCTGATGATTATGTAGGATCACACTTTCACTCGTGAATTTTAATCGCCCCACACTGTGGCGGGGCAGTATGGGAATAGTACTAGTCACTGGGGGATTTCGATGTATTTGTTTCTGGTGAAACGTGGTCTCGTGCTATCTCAACTTTTACTTCATCAAAGCAACTGCTTTAGACATTGTCACTCAGGCTGTACATACAGAACTGTCATATATATGCATTTTATTCATGGATTACTCTGGTGGTTGGCACGAATCAGGCGAGTGAGCATTTGCAGAGTACCACAGTGTCCTACTGCTTGAGCATACCTCCCCACTGCGAGTCAGTTCTTTTTGCTGCTTGATAGAGGATGGTGGGGATCTGAGTCACGGATTCGTTATATGCCTGCATGAGTGGGGTGCTCTTGTTTGCCCCATGTGATTCCAGGCACAAATAGTCGGACACGAGCATTCAGCTTGGGTCACGTGCTGGCATCTGCAAAGACAATCCTGACGTTATCGCTTGGTGACCACAGCTCTTGCACAACTATGACTGAACAATCCCTATTCGTCTGATGTGCTTGTTCATGTTGTGAACAGGGAAGGCGGTATTAGATGTAGGATATGCGGTCGCCAGTTAGATCCGGTGACAGAATGATCAAAGAACTTTGTGTATACTTTCGTAACAAAAGAGTTTGGCAGAAATAGCCCACTAGCGTGGCACAAGGGTCATGTGGGGTACTGTGTGACGGCAATCAATGACATCATTACTGCCTATTTAGCATTCATCCAGGGTACGTATAAGCTTTGAATAAGCCAGGTTACCACCAGATTACTGTACAAACTGTGTTGCACCAAACCCCATGGGGTTGGACTGTCAGGCAACAAATCATTTTCCTGAGCAAGGGATGACAAATTGCAATGCAAATCCCCCATCTGGCCTATCACACATTGCCGATCATTTGAAGTGATCCCAAAGCACGGAGCCGGGAGCTAAAAAACAATCACCGTCTTCACGGCAATTGGTGGGTCCCAGTAACATTCAGTTGTAAAATAAAAAGAACATTCAATGGAATTCTTTCAGGGATGGTCAGGGTGAAGCAACCTTGTCGGGAGAAAGGGAAGACTCGTCACCAACCGTCACTGGAATGGAGGATGCTGGCAGGAGCTTAAAAAATTCTCTGTTTTTATGAACTTAGTCCCATCGCTTCTGAGTCAAGTGACCCGATGTGAGCTTTAACCCAAAGAAAGGAGGCTGGAGACTAAAATGCATTCACCATCTTTATGAACTTCATACCATCTTGTCGAGTGAACCTGTGAGAACTCAAAAAATGGAGACAGGAGCTTAAAAGACATAAAAATTATCTGTCTGTACGAACTTAGTCTGCATCGCTTCGGAGTTGAGTGACCCGGTGTGAGCTTTAACCAAAGAAAAGAGGCTGGAGCCTAAAATGCATTCACCGTCTAACAGACTTCATACCATCTTGTCGAGAGAACCTGTGAGAACCCAAAAAATGGAGGCAGGAGCTTAAAAGACATAAAAAACTATCTGTCTTTACAAACTTAGTCCGCATCGCTTCTGAGTTGAGTGACCTGGTGTGAGCTTTAACCCAAAGAAAAGAGGCTGGAGCCTAAAATGTGTTCACCGTCTTTACGGACTTCATACCATCTTGTCGAGTGAACCTATGAGAACTCAAAAAATGGAGGCAGGAACTTAAAAGACATAAAAATTATCTGTCTTTATGAACTTAGTCTGCATCGCTTCTGAGTCGAGTGACCCGGTGTGAGCTTTAACCCAAAAAAAAAGAGGTTGGAGCCTAAAATGCATTCACCGTCTTTACGGACTTCATACCATCTTGTCGAGCGAACCTGTGAGAACTCAAAAAATGGAGGCTGGAACCTGAAAGACATCTACCGTCATTATGGACTTCATACCACCTTGTTGAGCAAACCTATGAGAACTCAGAAAATGGAGGAAGGAGCCTAAAAAAAACCTCCGTCTTTACGGACTTCATATCATCTCGTCGAACGAACCTGTGAGAACTCAAAAAATGGTGGCAGGAGTCTAAAAAAAAATCCACCATCTCTACGGAGATAGTACTGTTAGATTGGGAGAGTGACCGGCAATGTCCACTTACTAGCAGGGGCTTCGCTATGTAAAAACAGTCTGCAGGGCAAAAGAAGTCAAACCATCCGTATTGTCATACACCATGCCCGTTCGTGACTTGCCTTGTGAGATCGAGCGCATGATTTTTCTCCTATGTGCACGGCACAGGCATTTGAAGACTGCACATACTTGCTTGGCAGTCGCCAAACGGGTGCAAGTTTGGTCAGTGTCAATCTCACAGATCAATGTGCACGCCTAATGGATACTTAGGCTTGAGCCAGTCCTTTACCATACTGTGGACTTGACCTCTGAAAGAGTCGCGTCCAAGTTCCTGTCCTCAGTGCAGCACCGGACGACCTTTGCAGAGTCTAAGATTATCGTTTTACGACTTGGAATGGCACTGAGGATGGAGACAGTTTGCCAGATCCTTGATATTTGCCGAGGCATCCAGGACCTGACCCTCAGGCCTCCATGCCACCTTCTCAGTGTCAATCCGCTGCTGCGCCCACTCGATGGACTTACCCAGCTCATTAGCCTTTCTATCGATCTCTCTTCAGTCTTCAACAACCGTATCATTTTCTTACCAAACATCGAGACCTTTCACCGTGTCACTCACCTCCATATCACCAATGCGTGGGCTATATGGACAGGATCGTCTATTGGTGTTGACCAGCTCACCAAGATCACCCACCTTTCTCTTTGTATTTCCAACAAACGCACGCAGCCCGCTATCCTCAAGGATATTCTAGCCCGCGATGGCTTCAAAGTTCTTGTTCTCTGGCGCCGCCCATTTGATACCTACAATCAATCACGGATCTTTCTGGAGAAATGTAAACTTGTTGACAGGCGTATTGTGATCTTCAACGCCAACTTGTTCTTCTACTATGTGAAGGATGGTGGATTCTGGAAGTATGCACAAGCTCCTGGAGAGTAAATGCATTATATCCTGTCACTGCCATACATTGGTGATGCAACATCTCCTCTTTCCCCGGGTCTGATTTTCGTGCATATGATGCCTAGGTTTCCAGCCATGATGCCATGTTTGTGATGCAATGTAATGCACTCGAGATGCAACATGTTCCCTCCGGTGTGTTTGTTTTATGCAGGAGATGCAGCGTAGTGCAGAGGCTTTTGAGATGCAACATGCATATTCTCTCCCGTGCATTTGATTTGATGCAGGTAATGCACTGCATAGTATGTAGTGCACTCAAGATGCAACACGTTCTCTCCGGTCACCACGTTTGTTCTGATGCAGGTGATGCAGCATAGTGCAGAAGCTCCCGGCACAATGTTTCATCCCTGGTGCCGATTGTACGCGTGATGCATGACTGTTTCTTCAAGTTCGCGAACACATGGTAATGCAGCACAGTGGTGTTGTGCCGTCCACCCTCAGTCAGTTTCCTGATGCATCATACTGCATCACAGTCCGATTATGGGGAACATCAAAGTAATGCATTACGAATGATACGACAGACATTCCAGATCATTCCTGACTGGAACCAGCTCACTCACGGGTATGTCAGTTTGTTCCATTTCGACGCTCTTCTCTGTGCTTGCAGCAAGTGTCCGAGTCTCCTCCCACTCCATCTTGAATCGGGCAGACAGCGAGCGGTGCAGAGCGGACTGCCGTTTGGCGTAAGCAGTGTAGCCTTCATGATATATAGCATCACCGTCTGTCGCCGTTACGATCGCAAACGCATCCCACCAGCCTGCGTGCCATTCTAGAAACTCCAATACTCGTCTCATCTCTTCCCGAAGTAGGACAACTTCTTCAGTCCAACGCATCGCGCGAGCACGCGCTTTACACCATTCCATGCACATAGCTAGAAAAAGAAACTGATGTCGTGGCTCTCCCATTAATAATTTGTAAGTCTTACCTTCCTGCGCATTCTCTCTCTCTACCACGTCATCTGTCTCAGCTGTTGAAGCACCCCGCATCTTCCAAATCCATGAGAGTGATCTCCTGCCATGTGTTTCGCCATCCAGTAGGTCCGTCATGGCTCTGACATCCTCATCACGGAGAGGCCGGAGAGGTTGCAGTTCTAGTTGCCAATTGACCTTCCCTAGCATTGGACCAAGTGACAATAGTGCTTTGTAGGCACGCCGATAGCACAAAGCAGCCACATGAATCTTCGCATCAACATTCTTCAAGAGGTTTTGTGCACGAGTGTTTGCACCTTGACCGCGGAGGTTTGTGTCTTTGTACTTGTACATGTAGGAACGAAAGCGGAGAGATCGACGAAGTGATGCAAGTGCGTCATGGGCTTCAGCATTACAAAGTTGCCACTCATAGTTGCGAAGCGTGATGGAGCATGGTGTCGTTCGATCTAAATCTGAGGGAAGCCACAACAGGAACTCCTCAGGTAGGTCAGGGCTGCCAGAGACATCAGCCCGTTTAGCGGCCACATCCGGCATATATAAGAGTTGAACTTTGGCCCACGAGTCGATCTTACGTTGCAATCCGTTACTACAGGAGATGATTGCAGCTTCTTGTCGCTCAGTAGCATTTGATCCCAAGGATTCTCTATCAGCACGTAAACGATGTCTAGAATTTACAGTGATAAGTCAAAGCCATTTTTTCAACGTGAGCGGACTCACTGTAGGTCCTCGAGATCGAGGCCAGCACCGATGAGTATACTGGGGGTAATGTCATCATGCAACGAAGATCGAGTGCCTTCTTCCAACGCTTTTGCATCATCCTTTGCCAGCTGGAGGCGAACAGAATGTTGCGTAGGTACTAAAATCATGATTGGTCAAACTTAAATCATCGGTGAGGATGGCTAACGTACCGTCCACTTTCGACTCGTAGGGATTCGGATCCTTGCAGTCGGTCTCCCAGCGGACGACTTCCTCTTCCCATTCTGCTAGCACCTTTGGGTCGTCTTCGTTAACCGCCGCTTCCATCTCCTTGAGGGTTTGCCAGTGCTCCTTGCGCTCTTGAAGTGCTTCCTTGAGTTTACGAAGCAAAAAGGGACCTACATATGGTGAGTAGAGCACACATCACCTGTAGTGAGAACGTACCCATTCCGTATACCTTTTTCCAGTTATAGTCCCCAAAATGATCATCGATAGTGTCCCTCCGATTCCCAGGACCCATTTCCTTCGTGCTAGAAGCCACAGGGTTGATATTAGCCCAGCCGCGCTCTGGAGCTTCGCCATCCGTATGGCCAACATGTGGGATGAAGTTGAATGAAAATCGGGTTTGGCAGTGCATGATATGGGCAGGTAGATGAAATTTAGGCACAAAGAATGTGATCAGCTTATCTTGGTATTGAATATGCATCGACAGTGGGAGCTTAGACATCTGTTCCCATAGCTTCTTAGACCATTGACAGGCAATATCGTATGATACATTGATGGTGTTCATCGGGGAATGCCGGAGGGTCGAGAAGAAGAGATAGTCCATGTTCACATACCTAGGCGCCTGATGAGACTTGAGCGATTCACAAGTAAACGGTACTTACTTTTCCCCTTTCTGAAGGTCTCCTACACTGTTTGGTCTCTTGAAATTGTGTCGAGCGCACTCGCATGTGCCAACCCCAGTAGCTTCCAGTCCACGACTGCACTTTGTGTCTGCCATGTTGACAGCGTCATGTCCTGAACATGTACTTTTCTGCAATTGATGAGCGACGAACTTGAACTGAGAGGCTGAAACATACTGGCTGAATGAAATTTTTTTGGCCATCTAAATACTTCTTGTAAGAGCTGTCCTCCACGAAATAAGCCCATCCTCGGCTCAATGCCGGGTCGGCTTCATCACTCGAAACAGCTTTCCTTTTCAGACGGAAGTTGGCGTCAATAGCTATAAACGTGGCATACAACCACCTTCTCAGGGTGTTAATGCAGGATAATGTATCACAATGATGCACTTATGCCGTGGAATCAGGGGCCATATCCCATTTTAGCAGCAAGTTCTTGCCGGGATGCGGACAAGCCGGGCACAAAACAGCGCAGGAACCTTCCGTGGTTCCTAAGATTCCCGTGGGTTGGTGACCTCGCGCAGCACGCTTGAGCATCTTGAGGTGGCGCCACTCGCGAACCACACGCATGAACGCTTCATAACGATCCTGTAGATCACACATGAACTTGAAAGAAACTATCCTGTCAAAGAAAGAGATTCCTACCTTATTTCTCTCCCCAGTGTTGTCCTGTCGACGCGATAGCGCTTGATAGAATTCGTATGAGGAGGCTTTTGACTTGAACGATAGGAGTTGGTACTCTTCGAGGACACGGAAAGTCACTGATCAGCAAAATGACCTTTTTCAGCTACAGACCCTATAGTTCACACACCTGTAGCACAGATCTGT
>QGOI01005909.1:0-26809 GCA_003313885.1 Boletus sp. MG55
GTAAAGCGATTGAATTTGCGGCCCGAGTGGAAGTGTTGTAAAGGTTTTGGCAGGAATCTTGACTCGACCACGGGTCGCTTGTAGTTTAGATTCGTTCCATCGAGACTTCCCACAAGTAGGACAGTTATCCAGGTCTTCAAACGGTCCGGTGAAGCCAACACATGAATCTGGACACATATCGTGTTCCATCGGCTCAATACCTGTGTACCTGGCAATAAGATTTTCGACCGAATGAAAGGAGAGTAAATTTTCGACGGCGCGTGCATCGGAGCAATTATGTCGCGTGGATTTCATGACCCGGTTATAAGCATTCTGAGATGCATGTTCCAATGCTAGGTAGACGGATATACTATGTTGAATACCGGTATGCTCGATCTCGATCGGGGCCTCAGGTGGATTTCGCAGCCTAGCAAGTATCTGATCGGTTGTTTTGGCAATCGAATCTTCAAACGAAGCATTCCTAATGAGAGTAACGAAATCCATATTTAGCTGGAGCCTGGGGAGTCTCGTAGCTCGGGCAAGTTCGTCGATGTTGACAGCAGGTGGTAGGCGTCGGTTATAAGCAATACGACGTACTCGATTTCGTTGTGGTGGACTCGGTGCCCTTTCTGGGATAGGGTCTCCTGGGGGGGGAGTAAGAGAGCGTCGAAGGTCCGGAAAGTGCTCCTGATAAGGTTCGATAAGCCGATCTTGAGCAGGACTCTGGAGGCGAGGAGGTGGTGAGGCTGACAGGGAGCGTTCCAACTCAGGACCCGGAGATGGTGAAAAATATAGAGGAGGTGTCCCCCTATCCAGTATGTCTTGTTCAACAGGCTCCGCAGCCAATTTCAATAATACAATGCAGAGAAAGGTAGACAGAACTTACAGGAACTTCAGGACTCTTTGCACGAGCACACTTCCTTTTTCCGACACGAGACTGCCCCTCTAATGATTCTCGGGCTCTCTTGGCCAGCGCTCGTTCTGTCTCAGCTCGACGCGCGCTTCGAGGTAATCCTCTGCTTGGCCCAGGTTCCGGCTGCTCAGAACGACCCTCTTCCAGTCGGATTGCGATATCCTGACGGTGCGCAAGAACAGCCTTAGCAGCATCGAGTGTCAGTGCCTTCACGGTGACAATTTCGACGCGTTCATCCTCTGGAGCTTCTGCAAGGTGTTGATAAAATGTTCTTTCACTGACGAGATGAGGCTGTTCATTGCAATATCGCCGACAGATACAGACACATTGGTTTTCCGTGTGAGATGAGCAAGAGGGCGATGGATCCATTGAAGAGAGTAGGGCGATGGCTTGCGGGCTCGTAGGTAGATATCTATACGAGAATATATGATACCTTATGTCCTGGTGTGTTCTCGTAATATTGACAGCGTGATGTAATGCACCGTGATGGCGATGTGATGCGCGCAGTGAGATTCGATTGCAAAGTTGGGGGTTAACAACGCTAACATGTGTGATTTTATCGATCCATGTTATCAATCTCGACGAAATGTTACATCAAATATATGAAAATTTGAGTTTAGGTCATACGGAGATGTCCGATCTCACACCCGGTCATCTGTGGCCCTACCGGGCCATACCCAGTTTTCACTGGGCTTCAATGATGACAAACATACATAAATGTAATGTAAAACCACTACCGCTACCGTATTGCAAAACCCAAAGTTAGTCTGCGTTTGCCAGTTAAGTTAGGATTTTACTTAGCTCACATGCCGCAAGATTCCGCTTCCTCGGAGATCGCTTCATCAGCCAATCAAACGACTCGCTCGAGTACGGGAGAGCTGCTGAGGGCTGCCGTTCACTTTAGCTACTTCCCTGATAGTGAGTGACCCGGCTCCGAGGCATGGCCGCGCGCCACCCAGACCGTAATAATACAAGCAAAATCAGCAGGAGCAGGAAGGGCTTTATGATGCGCCGTGGGCAAGCTACTTCTGATGAGTAACTTCAATTCCAACCGTTGCGATTGTTCACAAAATTAATCGTTACGTTGTAGACCAGCTCACTTATAGCATGCGAGATAGAAGTCTAGGAGTCGATCTCACCGATTAACATCATTATTTCTGCTTTGTCCCCGTATATTCGCAACGAGTGGCCAGTTATTTGATTTGGTAAAATATGACTCAATGTGGCTCAGTCACACTCACCTCAAATTGTTCCTTTTTGCCAGCTGACCCCGAGCGGCCGGATTTCCGCAGACTATAACGAGTCGGCTCCGACTCTCATTCTCAACGTCCGTCCTTCAGGCTTCTATCAGGCACCCATTCCAAGTCCGCTTCCACTGTCTCGTCCTGTAAATTCTCTGAAAAAAAGGTACGATGACAACCCGATCCGATGCTCGGCGTGGTTGTATTTGTATACTCGACATTGAGTTATATTGTTGCTGACCATTTTGAATCTCGACTCGGTGAATCACGCCCAGCGGATGTCTGGGCCCTGGGGTGAATCTTTTCTGTAACATCAAGGATCCAGCAAACAGGACCAAGGCTTGTAAGGCTTCTTGAAGGACTCGGACTCCTGTTTTGCCCTTGTTGCGAGTGAGCTATGGTGGTCCTAGGGTGGTCGGCACGCCCGAACTGCACAAGAAATTACGTGTCACATTAGAAAGGTGCCAATCGATAGGTAAAAGATCCCCAACAGGTGACCTGGCGTACAGTGATCAGTGACTGTTTAGCATAAAGTGATTCAGAGAAATTGTAAGTACATCCTGCCCTGTGGTCGATCTACACATAATGTTAGGCTTGACAAGTCACTATACCTTGTTATGGGAGATCATCGGGCCTAGCTTGCTCGTGGACGGGCCAATCTGCTTAGCCAATATGGATGGACAAATACGGACAACTTGTTACCGACCAGGAAGGCAAGGCTTCGCCCTGACCGTGACTGTTCCATCATGACACCACGCGCCGGGCAACGCATTCTCGACGAAACCACCTCACAAGCCATTCACACGTGTTTTGTCGTATCTCAGTCAGGACATACGATTGCTCCAACCCCAGACCTACGCTCCCATCGAGTCTCATTAATCTGAGACCACGTCCGGCGGCTCCGGCCGAGGGGCGGGTCGGTCTGGTATGTGATACTCGCCAACCTGTGACGGCGCGCGAGTCTCGGACTGGTCGGGTGCAGATTACTGGTTTGAAACATTTGTATGAACAACCAAAGTAGCTTATGGTAATATTAATTGTTCTCGAACTCCGAGTTTGAGCTGAGCTCAGCCACGTTCACCTTTCCAAAGTTGTCAAAATGTTTTATAGTGACTCCTATCTTACTAACGATGTGTCAGAAACTAGTTTCCATAAAGGGGTTTCCAGATTCTGGAAATGGTCTCCCGTTTTCCAGAATGGAAGTTATATTCACCTCTTTTTGTCGATTCCGCTGTTCTAGAAAGTTCTCTCATCACGGTCTTCATGAATCACATGCAGGCCAGGAATAAACTGGCGTCGTGTTGTGGCCGTTCGTAATCGTTGTTCTGATCATCGATACATAGAATGCGAAGGGGAAGTTCCTCGTACGCCAGGTACTTATACATACACACTGCTGAAAACAGCAAAAGGAAGAGAGGAAGCACGAATGGAAAAACGAAGTCAGGGTTGTGAACGTCGAAGTGGCTAAATGCAATGCCAACTAACAAGGATAAGACGAAGAATGAGGAAGATGCACGACTTTTGTACAACATATGCTTTCGATCGTCTATATGAAGCAGTAGTCCACCTTGATGTGTGGTGCGTGGCTATGTCGTCGATGGAAAAGAAGAGAGGAAACGACCGAATTCGACAACCGCGGAACCGCCTACGAAGCCCCAGCAGTAGCAAATAATTTTACTGGAGAGAACCAGTTTCGTCTCGTCCGTGGTCGAGCAGCCTGGCGACAATGCTCGTACAGTCGAGACGTCGCCGTCGTACCGGTCTGCGGCGGTGCACCTGTGACAGTCGCAGACGGAGGCTCCGAAGTAGGTGGAGAAGGCGAACGACGCCAAGATGACGTGGGACTTGAGGTGAAAAAGGAATGAAACGGAAATGCATCCGTGAACGAGCCTCTCCTTCCTCGATGCTCTTCTTCGGCACTTCCGGGTGGAGTCCGTGGTGGTGATGAAGCACGGGGAAAGGAAAAGCGCCAAAGAGATGAGGACCACCGCTTCACTTCGCTCCCATTTGAGGATCGAGGTATCGGAATAGGCACAGGCGAACTTGGCCGAGGCAGCGGCCCAGAAATGCCGTTGAGGACATGTGATGGTTGGGAGGGGAGCGGAGAATGCGCGGGCCTTGTGCCCATCTGGGTATGTGCCTCCTGTCGACATGTATTCATGACTACGGCGGGCACATAGGGATTCATAGCCTTAGTTACGACGGGATCGCGACGCCAAATTGCCAAGTGGGCAGGTGAAGTATCTTCCAGCATCTTCATGGAAGTAACGTCTAGGTCTAAACTCACCACGCTCTCAGAAGAGGATGGCATGGTGGAGGGGTATGAGGACGAGTAGTCGGTGTCTGGGTAGTCCCACGACGTCGGATCGATATGATGGCTACCAGGCGTTGCATACAAACCAAGGTCCACACTGGATGGCATAGCTGAGGTCCAAGGGAGGGAGATCTTCGAAATGGAGTCCGGGGAGGGAATGTAAAAGCATGAGGAGAATGGGGTGGCGCTTTCAACGGCGGTGTGCATGGAGGACAAAGTGGTGTGCGTATTGTTGCTACTCGTAAAGAATATTCGACGGCCACAATCGGTGTTGATTTTAAGAGGCTTCGAGGGACCAAGCATTGGCCTGTTGCGCAACATGCTAATGCCCTCGGGAGTGGGAGGAACTGATGGAATGGATCCAGACGCAGCAGGGGATAACGGAGAGTACGTGGAAGGTGGTGTCCGAGGGGCTTCATAAATCTTGAGAGGCTCGAGCACGGCCGACGATGGAGAGCGTATCGAAGACTCAATAGCCCAGGTTGCGTTGCACGAGGAATACTCCTCGTCCCACATCGGGTCCCGGATGGAGTGCCTGGTGTACTCCATCTCCGAATCGCTGTCTTTGCTCCACCGAGAACGAAGTTCGGCGGGTTGATCAACAGGCTCGCCAGGAGTTGAAGAATCTGAATCACTCTCAATGTCGACATCGATCTCCCATGCGCAGCGTGCCATGCTCCCTTCGAAGATGACGCCTTCTGCGTAGAAGTGATCCACCTGCTGTATCGCAGCCCTGACCTCCGACAAAGTGATGCGACGGCGCCAGTCCACCTCGAGCATACGGCAAAGGATGTTGTTTACCTCGGCAGAGATAGGAAGGACAGTGGGAAGAAAGTTAAAGGGGTCCTGGAGGTAAGCCTGGAAGGTGGGGTCGGATGAGCATGCCGACTTCCAAGGATTGCGGCCAGTGGCGAGGTTCAAAAGAATAATGGCCAAAGACCAGATGTCGTTGAAGAGGGGGGAGTAGGACCCTGTTGGTGCAAACTCGCCACCTTGACACTCTGATCGCAGAGAAGTCAGTTGTGCGAACGAAATCGGAGAAAAGGAGATACACGCCTGGGCTCATATGGTAAACGCTACCAGTGCGGAACTCCTCGCTAAACCTATCGGTGGTGGCGAGGCCGAAATCGGTGATGGCAACTCGGAGTCCGCCGTCGAAGCACAGCACGTTCTCGGGTTTAAGGTCTCGGTGATATATCCCCAGCGAATGGCAATATTCGACGGCATCAAGGAGCTGGAGAAATATGTGTTTAATTAGGTGATCTTGTCCGAGGTAGCGGCAATGATGCAAGATTTGAGAGAAGAGGTCTCCGTCGGAAGCGAAGTCCATGACAAGGTAGGTGTAGTTATGCTCCTCCACAACCCGGTGGAGGGTGACAACGTTGGGATGGGCCGACGCAAGGCGATGAAGGGCTATTTCCCGCATGTGTAATTGGCGCTGGCGGGAGCTGCTGTGAACCTGTGAACTGATGAGGCACTTGACGGCGTAATTGCGCGAAAGTGGGTCTACGGCGCGATATACGACACCGTAGCCTCCTACGCCAAGGACCTCGACAAGTTCCAGAGTGTCGTTGTCGATGAGCGTACCCAGGGCTGGGGGAGGGGGGGCATTCGCAGAGGACTGCTTGGGCGGCATCCTGGGATAACACTGCAACGACGAATGGGATGGAGACCTGAGAGGTCGAGGAGGGGGCGTCCGAAGACGATGAATGTGGTGAAGTGCGGTGGGAAGTAGGAGCGAAGAGCGAGTTAAGCACGCCGGCAATTTAAGTGAGTGTGGCCCCGTTGCAGCGTGGCAAGCATGAGGCAGCCAGACCCCCAGTTGGTAGCGGCTGTTTGTGATAGACGAGCGGAAGGGAACGTTTCCTGCAGGAAGGTTCGATAATGTCATCGAGGCAGGCCACCTTTTCTATCGCCACTGAAGAGAGGGAGATCAGTCATCATTTCAATATCGTTCATCGAAGGATGGGGACCCCTAAAAAGGCAGGAGTCGGAAGGTGTGGAATGGCGGCCCAGTCCTAATCGGGAATGCAATGATCAGCACGCCAAGCGACCTGACACTGGAGCGATTTGTACGCTCTGTCAGCCGGCGAAACTGCTGCCGCGGCGGGAGGGAAAAAAAATCATACGGAAAACGAAAAAGTTGAAAAATGCAATTCCGAGTTTGGAAGGACACTCGATCAGCGATCGAGCCAAGTAGAATCCTACTAATGCGTAGTCGGTAAGCAACTGGACCCCTGGGCACCGGCTCATGTCACTTGGCCAGGGCGTACAGACGCACGGAAACCGAACCAACCAGTGACACAGCAAATTGGGCTATCTGCTTTTCGGAAAGAAACGAGGCCAAGCGCGTCGCCTGTAGTACATAACGCTTGGCTAAGATGCGCGTTGCACAAACGCGCTCGGTGCGTGGACAATGAACTCACGTGACCAAGACGCGTCGCGGCGCGCGGTTGAGGCGGGTCGGAGCGGCGGGGTCTCAAAATGGCAAGTGTGGGTTTAAATGTTAAGCGAGCGGGCATACGGTTCAATTTCTCTTCCTCAACGTGTTGCACAGCGCCCACACGCGTGTCCAGTCCGCCCTTCTCTTCGGCACCTCACTCCTACTCCACTCTTCCTATCCCAATGTCCGTGCGCTCCTTCACTGTCTTCCAGGACTCCCCACCCGACCTCCCGCAGTCTCACGATGACAGTGATCTACGCACCATGGCCCTCTCAGCCACGGACGCAGCTGCCACATTGCTATCCACTCTTGCTGCGATTGAGAAGGAGAACCTTCACCCAATCACCGGACAGCGCCCTGGTCCCACCGTAGGCTCTGATGCGAAGAAGAGAAAGTCTGGCGCTCTCGCTACAAAAGTGCTCGTCGTTTCCTCTTCCAAGAAGCACAAGGAGCTCAAAGGGGAGCCAAAGAAGACACGAAAACCTCTTAACTCTACTGGCAAGCCCAGGAGCTCCGACGCAAGGAAGAGTTGCTCCAAGTCGTCCCGTTCTTCTCGCAAGGCTTCTCCATTACCACCCGTTGCCGAAGAGCAGGTGTCGCAGCGCCAATCACCCCGTCTTTCAATTTCTCAGGTCAACGTTGATTCTCGGTGCTATGAATTGACCGTCTCGCCCTTGGCAGACGTCTCCGAGGCCTATGATGCAACTCGCACGGAAAGCCAAGAATCCGACGTGCACACAGAAAGGGTCCGTATAGGTATTCCTGTCCTATGTGTAGGTACTGACAGCGCTCTAGGAGCAGTCGGTGGAACCCGCTATCTGTGATTATTTCTCTTCGTCCATGGTTGACAAACCTCTCCAAACAACGAGTGATACACCGTGCAATACCGATGACTCGTCCTGTCAGACCAACGACTTCTCAACGCCCGAACGCAAGCGTATATATTCCGCCTTCACCTTCTCCTCGCCATCGCCGACCTCGGAACGCTTCAAGCAAGCTCAGTCATCACCAACAAGGCGTGATTCCCCAGCTTCTAACTCGGAGTGACGAATTTATTATCCACTCTTCGTTCTGATGCTACAATTAACTCATGCAATAATGAGCAACCTCCCCCCAAAAGGATACCATTGCATATTTGTGTATATCATCATTTCCATCTATTCCAAGCATCTCCACATCATCTCTACGACAGAGCATATGATTATCCACTTTGTTTTTTATGTTCCTCGTCTGGTTTGCTCGCTTTGCTTTTGCTTGTCGTTTTGTGATTCTCCAACATACTCTTCTTGTTGGCCTGGGCCTCAAGCGCATAGTTGTATTACCAGACATGCATCAATTTGATCCATATCCTCAATATTCGGTCCTCGATAATGCCGTCCGTGTTTATGTGACTTTGTGCAATTCTGCATGCTCTCCGTCACGTTGACTGGTGTCTGAGATCTGAACCTTGGTTATGGGATATAATAGTTCTTACTGGTTACCGCTGTGTTAATCGACGGGGATAAGTTGCTTGTTGGGTTGTATCTCTGATACTCTTAAATATGAGTCGCCTAAGACCTCTTATCGGCGACTGAGAATGTGTCCACCTTCGGCTAACTGGCTGTGATTCTACTCTCTGAGTCCAAGATAGGCCCGAATCGTACAAGAAGGCGACGTCAGGTTTCATCACCAGCCTGAGCTGCGCGGTTCCTCCTTGATACTATCCCACTCTTAAACATCTGTTAAGGACGCTTCCTCATGGGCGTGGTCCGCAGACTTACCCAAGCCCTTGAAATCCCTCACAACCCGAGCCTCACTCTAGTCCAGCAATTAATCACCGTGAGTGTGCCCTTCGTGCTCAATATTGTTGCCTAACCGTCCCTCTTTCAATCTCGGCTCTCGAGAATGAGGACCTGTTGCCTGTAGTCCCTGAAAAGAGGACTTGGCGTGGATACAACTATGTTGCATTGTGCGTCTAGACGTTCCTTTCTTCCAAAGGGCACAACACATGACATTGGGGATACAGCTGGGTGGCAGACATGTTCAACATCAACACGTGAGTCGCTCGCATGGCTTGACAAAAACAGTCCTAAATTTGGCTTGCTAACATTATTTTCGAGTTGGATGATCGTGTCTTCCATGATCCAATTGGGTATGTCGTGGTGGCAGGCCTGGATATGCGTATGGGTGGGGTTTGCCGTCGTGACACCGTTCTTGGTCTTGAACGCGCGACCCGGCGCAGTGTTCCATATCACATTTCCGGTCGTCATCCGCACGAGTTTCGGAGTTTTTGGAAGTTTGTGGTGTGTCTTCAATCGAGGCGCAATGGCCTGGTAAGGATACCTGACAGCTCCCCTCCTCGTGTCTGTGTTTAAAATGGAATTGCAGCATATGGTATGGAGTGCAAGCAAGCATTGGAGGGACGTGTATTTTGGTAATGTTACGGTCTATGTGGCCTAGTGTGAATACCATTCGTAAGTGAATCCATCTTTTGAGAGGCATGAGCTTGCAATCTCTAATGTCCACTATTGGGACACAGCCAATTCACTTCCAGCTTCGTCAGGAACAAATACTCGAGATTTTATGTGCTTCTTCTTGTTCTGGTTCCTATCGCTGCCACTGATATGGTTTCCTGTGCACACGATGTTCGTAAGAGAAAGTTCTTGGCTTGGGACTCTTTGGCTCACACTTTCTGGAAAGTCGCCACTTCTTTGTAGTGAAGACGGTGATAACCCCTACCGCGGCGATTGTATTTTTAATATGGTGCATCGTCAAAGCACATGGTATAGGTCCGATCGTGCAGCAGCCTTCGTCTATCCACGGATCCGATCTGGCCTGGGCAATGGTTGTGAGCCTCATGTCATGCATCAGCAACATGGTGACACTTCTCACGTGAGTATGTCTCGTCCGCTTCTTAGTTCCCATGTCACTTTGAAACGGAACAGGAACGCACCAGACTTTGCGTCTAGGGCAAGGACTCCCGCTGCGGCACTCTGGCCACAGCTTTTTGCATTTCCCTTGGCATCTTCCTTCGTGTGTTTGATCGGCATCCTGGTCAGTTCATCTTCCCAGGCTATATATGGAGAGGCCATCTGGTCGCCCATCGATCTATTGGGCCGATTTTTAGATGACAGTCCGTCTCCCGCGACGAGATTTGGGGTGTGTCCAGTACTTACTACGTTCACCGTGCCCGATGTGGCTCACTAGTTGGTCAGGTATGGTTCATCTCCGCTTCCTTTGTTATTGCGCAGGTGAGCAACAGAATTGTTCTCTTCTGGTGTGCAAGGTATACTCACGGAATAAACCATACGCACGTGCCAGATGGGGTATGTTTGTTTTATGCTACCAGACAGTAAACGGCGATTCATGTTCTGCTTCTTACCTCCATTCGGTTTATGGCAACTGGTGGTTGGTTTGCGTGTATGCATTTGCGCAGAACGAACATATCTGCGAATTCAGTTTCGGCTGGATGCGACCTGACCGCACTATATCCTCGCTTCATTGTGAGTGTCGTTGTCAATTGCGGTTTTCCCGAAAAATTTCCTACACCGACACGATATGCTGATATCAATGATTGACACCATTTCTAGAACATCCGACGAGGTGGATACATTGCAGCCATCGTTGGCTTATGCATGTGTCCATGGAACTTACTCAAGAGCAGCAATGCTTTCACATCTTACCTGTCTGCATATTCCGTCTTCCTGAGTTCCGTTGCCGGAGTGATGGTGAGTGAGACTTCAACGTCATCAACCCTGGGATCTGCGTTCACGGCGAACTGGACGGGATTTGGTTGCGATGTGGTTAGGTCACGGAATATTATCTGATCCGCAAGGGACATTATAACGTTATTGATTTGTACCGGACGGGAAAGAATACCTGGTACTGGTATACGTATGGAGTAAATTTCCGGTGAGCAGCTTGAGACTTTCGCTTGCGATGAGTCGCACGTCGGCAGGATATGGCTCATGAGGGTTTTCGCAGCGCCTATGCTGCCTACATCTCTGGTATCTTGATCAACGTGGTTGGGTTTACGGGCGCAAGTGAGTCCTTATTCTTTCTCAGCCTCTTACCTTGCCTCCTTTGGCGATGACCTGTTGCGGTCGGGCCGAGAAGAGCAGTGTACTCATGCGATTGACAACGTTTCCCATGCATTTCCGTGCCATAAAGCTGGCCGTACAGTACCGATTGTTGCCACACGGATTTACGATCTCTCGTTCTTCACGGGATTTGGGGTATCGTGCATCGTGTATTATGTGCTGAATCGACTGTTCCCTGTCGTGGGTGCGGCCGCAGCGTTCGAGGAGATTGATGTGTCGGGGTATGAATGGGAGACGACGATGAAGGCGCACGTCGGTGTTTAAAGGGACGTAGTTACTACATGGCGAAGCCGATTGGTAAATGGATCGCCTGCTTATAATTTGAAAAGGGTTTCCTTTTCCGTGTATGTTTTCGGGAAGATCCGTTGAATGATGTCACTCAACATAGGAGGGGACATATTTTGAAGCCACCCATCGCATCTACGCCTTGGTTGAGCACGATGTCGTCTGGTACACAATCTCCACCGCTTGAAGCAACGGGATCTCATCTCCCAATGGGCGTGTCGTCCATTGATGGGACCTGCTCTAAACCCATGAAGGACACCGAACAACGCGCAGGTAGGCTGCGTCGACTCCTAGGGGCTTGTCTGATTATTATTGTATGGGCAGAATACTTTAGCGATGCGGTACGTCACAATTTGGAAGTTTGATGCGTCCTAGACCTCATGGCTTATCGGAACTCGCATCTGAATAGGTCAAGGAACAGTACGCGGAATGTACGCCCGCTCAAAAGCCAGCTCCGGTAGAGAAAGAGCAGCCGGGGAAGTAGGGAATCGTTGACGCCTCGGATTGAAGTGTGCTCGGAGAGTGATATATTCTTGTTCCATGGTGTACAAACAATCGAAACTGCCAGCCAAGCTACGTTCTACTTTGTCTGGGTGCTACTTAAATATTTGGACCACCAATCCTCGAAATTCGAGCAACCTAAATCACCGACAAACGCCACCGTCTCTTCTGTGGACAAGTGACAGTCTCTAGGACGGGCGACTGCATCCACCGGGACGGAGCTATCGCGGATGATATGGGTGATGGGTAGGTTGAGGACCCTGCCAAATATCTCGCAGATATTGTACTTGGTCAGGCATTCACCAGCAGAATAGTGGACGATTTGTGGGAAAGCACTGTCCAAATCTGTATCTCGATTGTGAAGAAAATAAATGAAGGGTGAGATGTAGCACCTACGCGAAAGACGAACGAGGATCGAGGCTATATCGAGGACGTTGGTGGGATACCTCTGTGCGTAGTCATCCATCTTGTAAGTCTTCCCAGATTGATCCCGGACGACATCGAGGAGGATGTTGACTGCGCTATCTGAATTCTTTGGTGCCGGACCATAGCTTCAGGATCAAGCCAGGTCACCATGAATTGAATTGCAAGCTGGGCACGACTTACAGCACAGGCACTCGAAGAACGACAACCTTGGCGCCACTCACACCTAAAACGGCCTTCTCGCCAGCAAGCTTTGTGACACCATATTCCTGCAACGGGTTTCCCTCGCTTGCCGGTTTGTAAGGAGGGTTCCTGCCGTCAAAAACATAATCTCCATTCCAGGGCACCTCCCCTGTGAGAAAGTACGTATATTAACTAAGACGGCACATACCGGTGGAAATGTATACAAGGGTAGCATCGTTATCCCTGCAGATTTGAGCGAGATGTCCAGGCACATCTTGGTTCAGCTATATGGATTATGTTAATCCAAGAACTCGGTGGTCAAGAACGCGTGGGCGGACCTTTATCGCGGCCGCGGCGCTACCCTATAGAACAATTTTCGATAAAATCTGTTTGGGAGCTCATGGAAGGATACCCCTCTTACTTCTTTGAATGCGTCTGGTCGTCTCTCGGCTGCGCAGTGAATCACCCCTAGAATTGATCCGGCCCGTCAGCATTGAAGCAGACCGAACGTCTGGTATTCATGGCGTTGACATACAGTTGAACCTGTGTTCGCTAAACAACTTGCGGAGGGTCGCGCCTCCCTGGGCGAGAAGATCGTCGGTCAAGTCGAGTCTAACGAGTCCCTCTTTGACTTGTGAGTATGATAGACCGACAGTGTGGACGCCTGTGCGCTGAAATGCATTGTACACGGCAGTCCCTAGGACGCCAGATGCACCTAGGGACGATATTGGTTTGTCAGACCATCACGGAGGATGTTGATAGTTGGAACCTGTGACCAGGACGCTCTTCATCGATTTGGGATTTGATATGAGTGAACAGCAATGGTTGTTCGATCACCTCGATCAGTGTGCGAGTGAGGCCGTGTACTCAAAAGTTGTGATCATCGGCTTGGGTCGCGAGAAGTCTTCGGCGTTTCGCAGGCTGCCTATTGGTCAGAGATGTATTTAATAATATCATGTTTAGTGTGAACTTTAGTCCCTCTGCGTTCAAAGCCCAATACTTAAACCGGCCGCCCCGAATGCGACCGTGTTGCAAGGAAATCGCTGCTCTCGAAAGATGGGTGTGAGTCGAGTTTTGTGCAAGCCGTCCCAGAGTCCGAGCCCAACGGCCCGGGCAATTTTTACGTCAGAAATTACTACAATCAAGTTTGTCACTGCTTCGTTGCTAGCACAAGCATCATCTTCTGAAAGTTCACAGCCCTGGCATCGAACTTTACTACTGATGTGTTATCTGATTTATTCTGGTTGCAGACGGGTCCGAGTCACACGACTCCTATTCGCATTCCAAGATCCTGAGATGATCGCTTCGTGATTCATCAATATCACTGCCAGTGGCAGCCACTTCACAACGTTTTGTTTTCCGAGCTAATGCTATGATCGCCGTCAGGGCACCCAGGCTCGCGCCCAGCTAGACTATGCTTGCATTCCCCGTTTGTTTCGCCTGATTTCTTCAAAACTTATCTGGTTTAGTGCCACGGCCTGACGCAAATTCATGCGACAGCCCTCATTGACTTATACTCCTTCACTGGTTACACGTGGGGGGGAGCGTTTGATGGTTCGATAAGGTTTATCGAATAATGGAGTTGGCAATGCTCCGAAATAGTCGATAAGAGATACCGGCCAACGCAATCAAATGGCCTACGGTGAGCATGAGGCTCGCCTGTCGGTTAGACAGAACTACGTGTCGAATCGGACCACCGGCCCCAGAGTCCCTTGGGATGGCACTGGCAATGCGGTAGGGGAATGTGATCACCGAGACATTTTGACGGAGGATGATACAACCTGCTGCGAGTCTGACTCGGATGCCGGAATGCATGGTAGGATGCCCTAAACAATCCGAGGTGGATTTCAGTTGAGTAGGACCACTTTCCTGTTATTGATGATCACATTTGGTCCGATATGATACCGGCAGGGACGGGCATTGTCCGTTAGTCTGGTGACTGACAGACCATCTCTTTAGGGGAGACTAATCCGTGCCCATCTTCACCAGGTAGACTGGAACTCTGGATTTCGGAGTACGACCATTGTCCCGGGCTAGTAGTCTCCGCGTCTCATGCAATTACTCGGGCGCATGTTCAGCAATTCCTGCTCCCCATTGGGAAACATGTTCACCAACTTTGAAGGCTCAGTGTTGCTAATGCGGTACTTATAGGCGGAGCTGATTGAAGTTGTTCTTCCGATCAATCAGCACGTACTTGATGTTTTGTACCATATCTTCATCCTCACATGGCTTCTCTTAGGTGGTCCAGAACACGGTCACGTCCTTCAGCGCTTGAGTCATAAACACGGACTGCTTTATCTTTAACTTGAATCACGGCGTACTTGTCGGTCAGCCACCCTATTCTGGACCCCTGGGCCGGATTTGTGTACTTCTGAAGTGACCCTGGTTGCTCTAGCGGATATGTAAGTGAGTTTTTACTCCGCTACAGACAGAATTCCATCCCTTGATCCACAGGTTTGCGCAATCCATAACCCCAGGGTCCGTTTTTCGCAGATTGGGACTCGAAGTCATGTATGCTTCAGGAACTGGGAGCTGCATTCTTGGGTGATGGTGAAGGGATCTTGTGGTATTACCACAAGGGTGCCGCACCTACGTTCGAGTGCTCCACAAACTCCACAGGACTTGTCGCAAAGGGATTTGACCCCGGTTCGCACTACGATTCACTCAACATGGTGAATTCTCACACGAGGGATTTGAGGTCAGGTTGACAACCGGCTGTCACCGATTCATACTCCTTCACCGCAAGCGGCCCATCAAAAGGTTAAAAGGAAGAACCTGCAGCCAACACTCATTACACTGCCAGACGAGTAATATATGTAACGGATGTATTCAAATTGTATTTGTGTGAATCAGGTCCAGATTAGGTCGCTCATATCGTTTCTCCCTGATATCTCAAGGATATCGTTGATCCGTGTGGACTTCGCAAAAATTTGAGCGACTGTGTCACGTCACATGTGACTATAGTTGGGTTCAACACAACAGTAGTACTCTACTTGCTCCAAGGACGACACAGGAATGCAAATTCACCCCCGTCGCATTCAGCATATCCACCACCACAATGCCGTCGCACCCACACCACCTACGAAGCTCCACAAATGTAAGACAGTGAGCCACCACGCCCGTCGTGCATACCCCAGTACACTCACTCAGCCGGTGACGACGAGGACACTCACACCACGGTCGTGCCCTAGGAACCCAATACGGTGAGTCAGCAGGTCGACAACGAGACCGCTGACATTGTGAACCCCGATGCTAGCAGTGCTAATTTATCTGCAATGTTTCCCCTTGGCTTTGTTTCTCGTACTGCTTACAGCCTGAGTTGCACGCTAATCACGACTGTCTATTGTCTGTTATTAACTTATGATCTGAATAATATCTGGTTTCCTGTTTTTCTGTCGCACAATTGAGGAGAAGAAAGTTTCCATGTGATCACATATACTTGTAGGAAGATATATAGCACATGTCGGTATGGAGACACGGAATCAACACTTGGATGGAGATATAGAACCGACAAGACCATGTAGACACTGGTGAGATATCTGTATGCATTTGTGTGACTCAGGTCCAGATTAGGTCGCTCGTATCCTTTCTCCCTGACCAATATCATATATATTACTCATCTGGCTGTGTAGTTGGATGGACCGATGCTGAGTGCGATTCGTATCATGAAAACCTCGTAACACTTCGTAACGTAAAGATCCAAACCTATAGATTTACCAGACAATCGGCGACCCTCGTTCGCAGCTCTTCTCAATTCAGTGAATGTTTCCTCATGGAGGCTCTCCAAGGATCAAATCATTCCTGTGATGCGGTTTCAGCCGCACGTACTCCGTGCGAATTTATTGACCACGAAGCTTGGGATCAGTCTGATAATCAACAGCCCGAACTCAACAGTGAGAGCCGCTCTCAGCTGAATCCATTTATTCTTCAAAACTCATATGCTTGGGCTGTGCGATGTGATCACGCGGCTACTTGGATTACCCAGACCCCCCGGAGGGATGATGTGTAGGCACGGGGCCCGCACGGTTATCTGCTGCTATGTCAGATTATGGTAATACGTCGTACGGCATGTCTGTCAGACAAAACATATATCAGACGTGACAAAGTTGAGGTGGCCGTAGTAGGTGGTACTCGTCACTTTCCTTCGGTCCCTTGTACTTTCTGAGCTCAGGATGATACCCCTCAAACCTTCCCTTCTCATTCAATCCCCAGCGGCGTCCTCAAGCTATGTACAGGCCACGAGACTCGAGAGGCGACCCACTTCTTATGCACACATTTCGTTCTTCCGGTAAGCAGAACGCATATGCCAGAAAAATTCACTCAGCCCGGCCCCCTAGTTCCTTACTCTTAGATATGCAAATATATAGCCCTTCTGTTAAAGTGGTAAAGCAACCTGGTCTAGAAACCTCGCAACCTCTTCCGGTGTTTGGCGACCAAGATAAGATTGAAGGAAAAGTGATGCTTAATCCGAGCTGCTCCCAGAACGGTCGCTTAACGATCTCTGTAAATTTCCCTCTACTTCGTTCCTACTCTTGGCTGATAGAGGGTTAGCTGGCAGGAACTTTTGAATATCTGTCTGTCAAGGACAATACGAACGACGAGTACTCTCATAACCCGGTGGTCAGAAAACATCGACAAGTATTTTTGTCTTCATCAGCTTCCATTCCCATCACATCTATTCCTGATTCTCGATCGACCATCCGTGGGGCGCTTAGCGTTCGTAAGCGACCTAGTACATCAAGCCTGAACAGTCCTGCGCGCCGTTCGTGCGAATTTAGCTTCGAACTTCCTCGTGGGTCTCGGCCAGGCGAGGAGATGCCGCCAACGTTCTCATCCAAGACTCATACCGGGGATCCGCGAAGACAGTTATGCATGGAGGAACTCGAAGTCGCCTACTGGATCACAGCGGCCTGGGAACCATTTGGCGGGTCTGAGAACCAAGCCATGTACGTAGATCGCAGCACGCAAGATGAAATCTGACCATTTTCTTTCAGATTAGAAGCTCCGGTATTATTCCAACCGGACACCGATTTCCAATCCTTTGATGGTTCCGCTATAGAACCGGAATCTTGGTTGGAGATGCCTTTGATTCCCGAACGTCCAATTCCATTCAACTGTGCAGTGAGTGAATGTGTTGTTTGATTTTGAAAATGAGACCAATCGTTCCTATCACAGGTAACACTTCCTCGCCCCCAGTCATTTTCTCGCTGTAGTTCCATTCCATATTTTGTCGTGTTCGCAACAAACGCTAGATCACCATGTTTAGTCAAAGAGATCGCTGCGGATGCAACGATAGCTGTATCCCTTATCCGCAAAATCACCATAACCCCACAATGCACACCACCATCACCGACTCTTCCAGATACACCACCTGCCAGCGATGAGTCAGACGGCCAAACTTCCCCGTTCGTGCCTCGTCATAGGCTGCTCAAACGATCAATCAGGGCACCCGCTCGATCTCATACCCGAGAGGAATCTTTTTCTGCAAGCAAAGCGCTGCCCGAGCTCCCACAGGAGGCCTTCTCTGTATCGCGAACTCTGCAGACACAGATCTTCATTGGTTTCCCAAAACGCCCACGGGTAATTGAGGCGTCTCAGAATCTTCCTGATGGACTCTACAAGGGGAAAGTGCAACTCTCGAAGGACATGATGCCTAGTGTGGACTGGCCTGGAATAAGCGTCAAGGTGAGAACTGTTGCTACGCCCGGCGATTGAGCGTATCTCACCTGTTTTTCTTAGTATTACCTTGATGTTTCTGTCTTGGTCAGTCAAGACGATGTGAGGGCACGCGTCCCCATCAAAGTTTATTAGCACCCTCTCCCGTCCTAGGCGAGCTGTGGCAATCATACACTGCAAATAGTAAAACAGCGTATTATCAGCGTCTGAGGTGCGGCAGGTCATCGACGACAGCACTGCAAATAAGTGACAGACGCGGGAAATCAGCGTCCATATGTGACGCTGATGTGCTCATCCGGTCTAATAGAAATCAGCGTCGAATACAATGAATAAAAACGAATATGACGCTGATTGTCATTAGCCATGCGCCGGCAGGTTTATGGGCTTATTAATGTGCATTATTAGTCGGAAATTCGCAAAATCGATCTCAATGGATGTATTCCGATGCGAAAAAAAAAGTGATGTGGCCCGCTCAGAATTGGAGGTGGTTACATTTCAAGTGTTGCCACAACCGTGATTCGAACGTACGACCTCCCGATTGGTTACTTAGCCTCGCAACACATTAACTAACCGTTAAGCTACAGGGCCGTTTCAAGTAATAAACCATGGTTATATATATCGAATTTTCACATACTAATTAGAACCATTTTAGCTTCGACAACTGAAAATTTCAGACGACACTGATTTTCAGTGTCGGACAAGAGCAATGATGAAAATCAGCGTCTTGAGACAGACGCTGATTTCACGCGTCCACGAAATCAGTGTCACGGTCACTTATTATGTACACATCAGTGTCCACGACGCCGATTATCGATGTATTTACTATTTGCAGTGATATGATTCATATCTGCTGGTTTACTAAAGGCAGTGCTACCTCAGGTTGCCTTGTAATTCGTATTATTCTCTTGGCTGGTATCTTAGACTCTTCTGCATTACTATTTCCATGGAACTGGGCATTGTAAAGCATGTATCACTTGACTTGTCTATATGCACATACGTTTTCTCCGTGTGGTCCGGTATCGCTTGGGTTGATTACTGCATTCGGCAGCCAACACATTCGTAGTAGCACACCACTGCCAGTGGTGTATCTTGGCCTCATTCTGAGCTCGTCAAGTTTCAGGTTTCTCGCAGGTCATCGTTTGAGACATCGATACCATTATCTGAACGACTCATCATCCACATCTCCGAGTCGACCGTTAGGCGCACATTACACGAGACGACGCGATGGACTCTGCTGTCGAACACCCGACTACTACCTGGGAAGCAATGCCAGAAGGAAACGTGTTTTATCGACGTTTACAACTCTATTCCATACCAGGGAAACTCCCTGACTTGAACGACTTTATCATCGCCGGGTGTCGAAACGGTGGACCCATCGGTGCGTGCACGCTTGGCAGCGATATATGAAGCGCGCATGCTCATGTTGCCCAACTGTGCTACAGCGCTCATGCGTGATACGTCAAAGATAATTGCTATTGGCCGCGCTGGTCCTGCTTTCTCGAGGTCTCAGATTCAAGTGTTTTCTTCAGCGGGCGAGGGGTTACTGTTACTCAATGTGGATATCCTACCGTTTCCTACACTTTATAGGTGACTACGCTAACGAGCTGGTGGCCAGTGGGATCAGGGGAGAATCATTCGGTTCGGATGGACTACCGACGAACGCTTGGTAGTACTCAACGAAGAGGGTGTCTACCGATTATACGACCTCCAAGGTGACTATCGACAGCACTCCCTCGGATCAGAGGCCGCAGAGATGGGGATAATAGACGCGCGGATCCATGAGAATGGACTAGTGGCTCTGACGGGATCACTGACGCTCTTGGAGATCAAGGATTGGGATGGCGGCAAGCCGCTCACGTTGGCGAATCCTGGTGTGTGTGGGTAACGTGCGTGGTTTGAGAGGACTGAACTGTAGAACACAGGATTGTCCGAGCCATCACATGCGTGGGCTATCATTCCACCTGATCAGAATATCTCGCGACATGTCGAAGTATTGCTGTCGGTGGAGACGACGATTTTTGCCGTTGATAATCTGGAGAGTATAGATCAACGTGTAGCGCGCGGGCCGTTCTTAAGGGTATCTCCGTCGCCGAACGGCAAGTTGTTGGCTCTTTTGAGCTACAATGGTCTTTTATGGGTCGTCTCGACCGACTTTCAACGCAGCCTCGCGGAATTTGACACCCAAACAGCTGGCGCAGAGGGTCCAGTCAACCAAGTCGAATGGTGCGGGAACGATGCCATCCTCGTCACGTGGAACAATCTTGCATTGTTGGTCGGACCGTCCGGCGACACCCTGCGGTAAGTGATGGAGTGGATTGAATTTCGCAAAGAAGTGAAGTATGACAGGTACTTCTACTCCGGCGCGACATTTGCAGTCACAGAACTCGATGGTGTGCGCGTCATTGGCCAAGAAGTCTGCGATTTCATACAAAAAGTGCCCGGTATGGATGATGTTGAATGTACGCGTCACGGACTAATACCATCGTAGCATCATCGATGTCGGTTTTCCGACCTGGTTCAACGTCTCCGTCTGCAATACTGTTTGACGCTTGGGAGAGCTTCACTCGACGTTCGTCCAAGGCAGACGAAAGCATTCGGAGCATTCGACCTGAACTTGCAGCGGCTGTCAACGAATGCATCGATGCTGCCGGGCGCGAATGGGAGCCATACTGGCAACGTCGGCTTCTCAGTGTCAGTCCCTGCGACTTCTTCAAACTGCCTTTCTCTGACGAACGATGAAATATTTAGGCAGCAAAGTTTGGTTGGGGATTCTTAGATCTCTACAACCCTGGTGACTTCGTTGCGATGGGGCAGGCACTGAAGGTGTTGAACTCGGTCAGGTTCTACGAGATAGGGATACCACTGACCTATTCTCAGTAAGCACGAAGCCACATGTTTTCGCCATCTTACTGAGAGCTGTCCGTGTTAGATATCAATACGTGTCACCGATGCATCTCGTCACCCGGTTGACATCGCGGAACTTGCACCTTCTTGCCCTCCGAATCTCGTCATACCTCTCACTCAAGGCGGACATCGTCCTGAAGCACTGGGCCAGCGCAAAGATTGCGCGTTCCAAATCCTCCGCCACTGATACTGAAGATGAGGAGTTGTGCAAGGTGGTCGTTGACAAGTTCGAGAAGCTCGGACAAGGCACCGTGAGTTACGCAGACATTGCGCGTCGCGCATGGGAGGTCGGCAGGGCTGGTCTGGCGACCAAGGTGAGCGCGCTTCGTCTTCTATTCACTATCGTTGTCTTGCCAACGATGAATTTGTGCGAAGCTTCTCGACCACGAGACGCGCGCTTCGGATCAGGTGCCCCTCTTGTTGGCGATGAAAGAGGACAAATTGGCGTTGTTGAAGGCGGTGGACAGTGGGGATACCGAACTCGGTATGTGTCCGTGTGTATCATCGCAGTCGACTGGCTAAGTGTTTCAGTGTATCATGTTCTGCTGCACTTGCACAAGCGGCTTCCACTTGGCTCATTCTTCCGTCTAATCGAGGATGGAGGGGAACGCCTAGTACCTGCCAGCAGGCTACTCCAGGTGTATGCTCGGGAACAAAACAGGGACATGCTGCGTGACTTCTACTATAGTGACGACAGAAGAGTTGAAAGTGCGGTGCTAGCGCTGGAAGAAGCATATCAAATGACGGTATGTGTAGACTCTGCCGACTACGTTCACGTTTCTAATCGAGCAAGGTAGGATCAAGCAGCCACGATCACGTCTGCCAAGGCCGCGGAAAAGTTCTTTTCCGAGGACAAGGATCGCGGCTTTGAAGCTAAGGTGCGTGCAGAATTTTGGAGGCTGGGATCAAGAGCATTGATTTCGGATATGTAGATGATGGATGAGAGTGCACGTCTGCTTGCAATGCAGCAACAGCTTGAGAAGGAATCTGATGGCAAGGCCAAATTCTTTGGACAGAGTGTCTCTGAGACGATACGTACTTGTCTCATGAACGGGATGAGCAAGAAAGCAGACAAGGTCAAGAGCGAATTCAAGGTTCCCGACAAACGGTGGGTGGCCCTTTGTGCTAGAAATAGAATGGCGTCATCAAAATTGGAATCTCATACCAACTTCTGACGTAGGTTCTGGTACATCAAGCTCCATGCTTTGACAGCCCTCAGAGACTTTGACGCTCTTGATGCTTTTGCGCGATCGAGAAGGAGTCCGATAGGATACGAGGCGTTCGTTCGACACCTCGTCACAGCTGGGCATCTCAAGGAGGCTGCGAGCTACGTCATACGATGCGATGCACCCAAGAGGGTAGAACTGTATGTTCTTTGCGAAGACTGGCGTGCCGCAGGTAGAGAGTGCAAGGAGCGAGGCGATAAGAAAGGATTGGAGTATGTTTTTTTCTTGCTCTTGCTGCCATTTGGCGAGTTGTACTGATGCCTGCTCAGAGCACTGAAGCAACAGTGTCCGAACTCGTTGATCGCACGAGAACTGGATATTATAAGCACATCAATGAAGTGAGGACAACGCGGCGACACATTGCGCTTCGTTTGTTCCTGTTTCGTACCAACGTGGCTTGTTCCTTGCGCTTCCTGACGTTACTGGACATCATTTACGACCACATCTAGGACACCAGATTTGAAAAAGTTTGTGCATCCGTCCGGTCATCGCGTCCATCCAATTCGACAGCAAACATATTCCACATCATCATCCGTGCGGCTCCTCTACCCTGGGATGTGACACGGATTAAGATGCAACGTAAAACACAACCAACGACATGTCGGGGAGCTGACACTGTTCCCAAGTTTGCCTTCAAGCTTGATGGCTATCGCACAGCCTCTGCCGATGTTTGGATAGAACGACTGATATGAGGTGGTCAAATCCGATCTGGAATCTCAGGCTAGCCAGAAATGAAGGCTCTGGGATAGCCTTCAGAGCACCGCAGTTTGTTTTTCGAAAAGGGTGTGACCCTGCATCCCGTGTGCATAAACATCATGACGGGCCACCATTGAATTTTTTTACATGCTGAGGTCAAGCCTTGAGTGGAGAGGCTTGTTCCACCAACCGATACTGATGTCTCACAGACCAACGTTCTTACTGCTAGTATGCATGACCATAAGCGGACTGCCTACCGTCCGTACTCGCTGAAACCCGAACGTTTGAACGATCGGATTGCTACGCTAGATACAAGTGACACGACTCAGACTACAACACTCTAGTGCATTGCTTGTTCTGCCTTCAGTACCTCATGACATAAGTAGTTACCAAATTAAAGGCGATAAGCAAATGCGAACAACCGTCAGTTCTCGAGACCACTGGGGCACGCCCAGATCCTCAAGAGGCTCCACAGCACTCACCGCGGGATCAGAGAATTTTTGTGAGGAATGCTCTCGTACTCAACTGGCCCTGCACCCTTTGTCGCTTCTCGGCTGTGTCAGAAACCCCCAAACTAGCCTTCTAATCCCACCAGATTGAGACTCAATTGAGACCTTATCTAGACTTCATTGCGAACATTTAATGCGAATTTAACCGGATTCCACTAAACTAGGAATGCTGTGATGCCGGCTTGAGCCCAAGTTGAGGCCCCGGAGACCGTATTCTTGCTGTATTTAGTTCCTTCCGAGTTTCTTCCAATTGTCTTGGAAAGATTTCGGGTCGCGTTGCAATGCAATTGGAAGCCGGCGGCATCAGGCCTGGGAATTAAAAATAACTTTTGTGTATCGTTGAACGGCAATGCCGTCCTTTCTCACTGACATCATTTGCATTTACAGCCAAGACCTTGAACACTAATATGACATGACCGTGAAAACTTGGATATCTTCGGATTTGGAGGTTTCCAGTTCAGGCATGAGAACGGCTTTGCCTCGTGAATTGTAAACACACGCGACTCCACATGCGATAATTACGACCGAGAGTTGCCTCCGAAGTCGAGTCTCCTGACCCAAGATGTAAGGTGCTATGACACAAACAAGTCACCCTGTTTTAGCCGCTGAATCCCCCCTGGCTACGTACCTGCTAACGTTACTGTAATTATTCCACGGCTTGCCTCTTGGAGCTGCTTCCTGACCTCCTTGAGAAATCAAACCTCCGATGGATCGGCTAGCATCCACAGTTGCATCATGCTGTCATTGTCATGAAGGGAATCCGGGGCCATTCATAAACCTTCAGCTTTCCCCATGTTTGCTCATACCACTCGTTCACCATGATCTCTGGCTTTGTGGCGGCGGGCTTGACTGCTTTCGCTCTTGCCTATGTCTTTTTTAAGCGTCTCACTCGCCCTTCTTTGTCCAAGATCCGTGGCCCCAAGTCATCCTCATTCGTCCTTGGTAGGTCTCTCCTTTGTGTCTGCTCACCACATTGTTGACGTCGTCCAGGAAATCTACTCGAGCTATTCCAACGTCCGGCCGGTCAAGCCGACTTTGAATGGCAACGCCTCTATGGGGACGTCGTACGCTTCAAGACTATCTTTGGAGCAAGTACAATCAATCACACTCGTCATCTTAGTGTCTGAATGTATGCCTTGATGGATTTTAGGGGGACCAGCTTCTGGTCGCCGACCCGAAAGCACTCCAATGGATATTCAACACATCGCCCTACCGTTATCCGAAACAACCCAATCTCCGCGTTATGTCTCGAATGATAAGTGGAAAGGGGATCATTTGGGCCGACGGTATTTGCAACGTGCTCGATTGCTTGGAGTTCTGATAATTTTTTTGACAGGCGAGGATCATAAGCGACAAAGGAAGATCCTTCTTCCGGGCTTTGGAGGGCCAGAGTCCAAAGCCTATTTGAGCGTCTTCCAAGGATGTGCTGAATCTGTAGGTTCATGCATGCCAACTCCCGCCTGCCTTTACCGATCTTACTTGCGATGTAGATGTGCACTAAATGGATGGAGACCATTGGAAACAGTAGTGACCAGAAAGTTGTCATGAATATCCCAGCTTGGCTCTCCCGTGCCACACTGGATGCAATTGGCCAAGGTCCGTGGTTGTTCCCACGCGATAAGAATCGACCCGTTAACTTCCCACCAGCTGCATTCGATGTCCAATTCGGCACCGTCGACAATGATGACCACCCATTAGCCAAAAAGTATAACAATATGATGTTGGTTTTCTCGCGGATCATGTCTTCCGGTTGTCATGTGACTTTGTGTTCTCAGGAGCGATATTTTCGGACATCCCTCTGCACAACAGATTTTCGTACAGGCTGCTTCAAAGTATGTTCCGTCATGGATACTCGAGTGGCTGAGTGATCACGGATCGAACCCTCGGCTTGAACGCGCTCGCGGGGTGAAAAAGGCGGCCACGGAGGTAGCAAGGAATATGGTTCGAGAGAAAGCTGAGAGCCTACTAGCAGGAAATGACAGCCGGGACATCTTCAGCTTGCTTGGTAGGCGATGATCATGTCAGTCATCCACATTACCAACCATTTCGTAGTCAAGGCCAACATGGACACGGAGGCAAAGAACAAGCTGACAGAAGAGGAGCTGTTGTCTCAGATGCGGTATGCAACATCGTTTGATCTTCACTTCCGGTCGTTCGCCTAATGATCATCAGCACGATTCTGTTTGCGGGACATGAAACCACGTCAAACTCATTGAGCTGGATCCTCTTGGAGCTTGCGCGGCATCCTGAAATGCAGTCCAGACTCCGCTCTGAGATTCGAGAGACGGAGGCTGCTGTCCGAGCACGTAGTGATGTACAGTTCACGATGGCGGATTTCGATGCGATGCCTTACACTACGGCAGTGATTAAGGTGCATTGTTCGCTACTCCCTGTCTTGTGTTGCTTTGATTCATTGTATGCCTCCTTGATTAGGAAGGGTTACGATATCACACAGTGGCACCTCATGTCCACCGTATGGCTGGTAGAGATGATATTCTTCCACTTTCTCGACCAATTACCACGGAAACGGGTGAAGTGATCAATGAGGTCGTCGTTCCGAAAGGGACGCGGATAGTGGTTTCAATCGCAGCGTACAATCGGTCAGCCATTCCCCTTGTATTGTTATTTGTATCCCATCGCTTATCAGTGCCAATAACCCACAGTAATACAGAGCTTTGGGGCGAAGATGCAGACGAGTTCAACCCTGACCGATGGTTGGATGGCATGGCGAGTGGAAAGAAACCCATCTCCATTGGCGTCTACTCAAACTTGTGAGGCGTTTTTCGGTATCATCGGGTATTGACTCTAACACCCTCTTTTTCTTTTTATAAAAAAATAACAGGATGACATTCATAGGCGGCGTCCGCGCGTGCTTGGGGTGGCGCTTCGCGTACGCAGCTCTCTTTTACTATAAACGAAATGTACTGAACGGATCGCCAATGTATCTGCCAACAGTGTAATCGAGATCCAGGCATTCCTCGTGGAAATTATTGGGAAGTTTGAATTTGCGATGACGGATCAGGCTGAAAGGGTTAGCCGCGAGCTGTCTTTAGTAATGGTCCCGATGGTCGACGGTGAACTCGAGCGTGGTTCTCAGCTACCGTTGACCGTGTCGGTCGCCGCTCGTGAGGAGGATGTTGAGGGGAGATGAACTGAAGATGTAAATCACCACTATGTACGTTTCCGTCGTTTGATCCATCGGTTCCGCGGAGTGTGCAAGGTTTTTTTTGTCTTCTCTTGATACTGCGGCGTCACCTGTACGAGATTTGGGGCAGGCCAAGCCACTTATATAATTTCAACCAAATCACTCAGAGTGGACACAAACAAGGCTAATTTCTGGTGTTCGCCAGTGTTTGCAGCGCGATGTTCGTTCCGTCGAGGAATGCTTCCAAACGTGTGGTTTAGTAAGTGGTGTGTATGCGTGCGGGTGGGATGTG
>QGOI01005924.1:0-14874 GCA_003313885.1 Boletus sp. MG55
GATGGCCATTGGGAGTCAGACGGACTGCCTCCTCAAAGATCGAAATGGACTTGTCGATGTCCGCGAGGTCACCGAGGCGCTCAAAGCGACTCAATAATGAGTTCCCGAGGTTGTTCAACTGAGTTGGCTTGTCGGGATGGCCGTAGAGAGTGAGACGAACTGCCTCCTCAGACATCAAAATAGACTTGTCCATGTCCGCGAGGTCATCGAGGTGCTCAAAGCGGCGAAGTAACGAGATCCCGAGCTGGTTCAGCAAAGCTGGCTTCTCGGTGCGTCCATCGGGAATGAGTTGCACTGCTTGCTCCAATATCAGAATTGTCTCCTGGATGTGAACGAGGTCCCTGTTGCCCTCCAATCGACGATACAATAAGCTCCCAAGGTCGGTTAGTACTGCAGGCCGGCGAGGATCTCGGTCTGACAAATCCAGTAACGTAGCCCGTGACCTCTGTATCAACTCTTCATCATCAGGATTCGCGCGCTCTACCTGAGAGGTCCCAGACTGCATCGTCCTAATCGACACAGAGATTCCAGCCATCTGCAGTGCGAACCATGCTGCTCGGTATGCGTAACTCTCCACTACTCTGGAGAGTAAATCTTTAGCTCCCGTCCTGTCTGCCTTATTTCCTTGGCTCTGTAAACGGGCTAGAAGAGCGAAACAGAGATCGAGTGCTGTCATGCAGTGAGCTGGGTGATTTATCGTGCGAAGCCGGAGTGCGTCCTGATACAGTGTGATTGCCACATCTAGGTCATCGTAATGATAATTGTCTTGACAGTGAACAAACTTCGCAGTGGCCAAATTGAATAATACGACGGAGTGATTGGGGTCGTCTTGGGGGCACATGTCCTGAACACGCTCGAACCACGTGATAGCTTCGTCGAGATCTCTTTGGTTCTGGCGCTGGTGATAATGTAGGAGAGCACGATGTCCGGTATCGGCTAGGTGTGCCAGCTGGCTGGCTGCGTCTGACGCAGGCAGCTGTCGTCATACGGTTATGACATGTCAACAATGAAATGAGCCGATCGCTCACACCAAGTCTTGTTGTGGATTCATATGTGTCGTAAATGCGTCGCTCGGTAGTAACTCTGAGTGACGAACGCGACGACAAACCCATTTTATCCTGGAACCCGATAGCTGAAATGACAGGTCAGCTGGTGGATGTGATGTGGTGGAGTTACTCACGCCGAAGCTCTTCGTGGCGATCAACAAGCACATCCCCCACGGTAGTTTCGAACTGGCAAAGTAATACTCCGTTTCCGCGCCCTGTTCCAAGTTCGAAGGATGTGTACACTTTGAAGGAAATGGTAGATGATTGTTCTGATGGCCTTGTCGTCGCCTGTTGTCCAGAAGAAGGAACGAAAATGGGTAGGGGGTAATGACTCACAAGATAATCTCTTCATCCCATTCCACCACGTCCTTGCCTACCAATACGGGCTTATTCGAGGTTTTCGTCGTCTTCCCATCGATTTGTACAGCAACATAGAGACCTTCCGGTATGGGACGAAAGCCAGAGACAACATCTGTAGCATGAATATCTGTACAGGGATGTCAACGATCTCTTAGGTCTTGCACAATCGGATTACTGCGTACGAGTTATGAAGACATGCTCGCGTTGTTGTGTATCAGGCGAGGACCATTCCGAGTCGTCCGATTGTTTTCTTTCCTGAGCATATTGCAGGACAAAAGCTGAGGTAGAATTATGTTCCTCCATGAGCGCGAAGCAAGAGTACTTTTCAATGGAGTATACAAGCGGGAGTATAACCACCGCTTACATAATCGCATACTATTTCCGAACATTCTGAATCCGAATCGGCGATGCCAACTGCCACAGCTGAACACACCACGCTCCGGACACCCATGACAGCGCGCACGAAGTGCAGCCTTCGGAAGGTCGAGACATGGCATGTGTTCGAGCGGAGATGAATACCAATTTCACGCCCAAACCTCAAATATACGTATCCATGTTAAATAAACACTATTCGGAGGACCTCAACGACGACAGCAAGCTTCTGATCGTCCCTTTGACGGGCCTTGTAGACCCTCTTCGAAACAAGGGAACGAGTCTCCATCATAATGGTCACCGACGGCATTTTTTTCGCTTCGGAAAGGGGGCCTGTACCACGGAGAGCGCATGATTTCGACGAGGCGCTAATGGGAGTCGAGAGGCGCTGCAGAGAGGGCGAGTGAGGGGTGAAGGAAGGATATGAATGAGCGGAAATTTTTCCAGGAAAAGGATAAAAAGAAGTGACCAGGTATCGATAAGGGGTGGATTAGTAGTGAACAGGACTGTTAAACCGGTTTCCGTAGGGATTATATATTCTGTACCTATCTTTCGAGTAAGATCGGCGATGCCTCGCGCGCATCTTGTCTCAACTTGATATCTTCAGGGGCATAATCGCTCTCGCTCCTCGACTCCAAAAAAGCTTGCAATAGATGTCATGACGTCACTGATCCTCCGATCCGTGTGGCTGTGTTCGGATCTCTGTCACTGCTCCTCCATGAGGGCATCAGAGGGGCTCATCTGGAAATGCTTAAATTCCTCGACCCATGGGGCTCTTCGCCCGGCACCAACTTGACCTTTGACTACCCACCACGGCCACATCCTCTGCCCACCTTGCAGACCAGCTGCGGTTCCAGTGACCATGCCTTTGCTCAAGCACGCCTTGTCTCATTACTTCCCCAAGGTCGTGCACCATCCCCACACCATCCTCTATCGTACGTCGTCGCTCGACATCTGGCCGAGCGAATTGGTGGACAAGCCCGACCGATTCGTAGACAAGGTCGAGTCGTGCATGGCGCACACGATGAAGCCCGGAGTCGACGGACATCCTCCCGTCGTCGACAAAGGGCACATCCACACCTTTCTCCGCATCACCCTCGCATCCACCGATGACCACCCCGAAGAAACCATCTTCGTCGAGCGTGTCCTCGCACAGCAGGGTGAAGCCACACACTCTGTCATTCCCGTCGCCCCGGACGCAGCGTTCCCATCCGCCGACGCAGCCACGTCCTCGTCCTCAGAGACGATAGGGGAGACACTGTACGACCACGCCTGTATCATCCTCGAAGGCGCCCCCTCTGCCCTCGTCCATGCCGACCACCTCGCAGCAGATCATACCACCCACTTTAAACGCTGTCCCGACCGCCACCTCTCCCTCTATGAACTCGCCACCGTGCTTCGCTTCGTCAGCACCCAGGGTCTACGCGCCGTTTCCCTGGGCATGGACACTGCATGCGAGACGTACTCAAGGTGGTTTTGCAGGGCGAGCATGGCTGCACTCGAGGAAGTCATGCGGGGGGCATTTAGACAGTTGGTGGGCCCCAAGCAAGAGACGACGGTGCGCGTCGAGATCACAACGCAGAAATCGGTGAACGCGTGGTTGAGGTCGACGTTCAAGACGTGCTATCCTGCGCGCGAGGTGGCAGACGAGAACCTCGTACGTTTCGTTTTATTCCTTTCCGTCTGTCCATGTCCTGCGGCTCACCGAGCTATGGTATAGACGAGGCAGATGAACGTGATGAACGACGAGGAGAGAGCAAAGAAGTTGCAACAAATCGCCAAGAGGAAGGAAGAGGAACGGTTCCATGCGGGGGTGGATGCAATCGCTCAGCTTAGACTGGCAGAATGGAAGGCAGCTCGATCTAATAAGTCGTTGGCGTAGCACACTCGGTATCTCTTTCATGTAATATCCCGCTTGCTAACCAATATATCTTCATAACCCTTTTGCGAACGCGAGCCTATGGAACGGTGTTCAACAAAGATGGTCTATCATGTTTTTTACGATTTGGACGGGTAATGGCACGACGGAAAAAGTGAACGAACGGTACACGTGAACGACAAACCGACCCGCTTTGCGATGGGTGGTCGCCGTCAGATCCAGCCTCCTATTTGCTCACGAGAACCCCCACGATCGATCGATTCCATATCATGACTATTCGTCTCAGTAAGCTTGAGTTGCGGCCAGGCGTGTTTGGCTGGCCCAAGTGCACGCAGAGAGAGCTCGGCTGGCGTTGCATCGACATCCAGGGATACCGTATACGATAGCCGAGCTGGTGAAGATTCGACCAGCTGTGGCAGCAAGAGAGTCAGAGCGACGCGAACGACTCGGACGTGCGCAACTTAGGGTAGTATAGCTGGCGTGATGCTAGGTCAAGGATTCACCCGAAAAAGGAAATTCGTGCTGCACCACGTGGTGGCCAAATGGGTCGCCATGCAACGCAGGCGCTTCATAGCACAGGAGGAGACTATCACTCTACGAGCGACGGGCATCGTCGTCCGAAATCGCATCGGTGCTCACCAATCCCGTTGGCACGGACATGGACTTGCGCGCGCGCTCGAGTTCTCGTATTGCATAATAATGACAGATGTGTGAGAGAAAGAAAAAAAGAGAAAAGGAAACGAGCGTGTCATCGAGATATCTATATGTACTCCTTCATGACGTCGCTCGAGCACGCAATCGTATGTAGCGGACGCGCTCGTGCGAAAGCCAAAAAAAAAATGAAACGAGGGTGAAACGATAGCAGTACCAAGTCCAGACATGAAGAAAAGAGAACCAACGTCCTACGATCGTGTTCGTCGCGCAAATAATAATATTACACGTATCTGGGTATACCAAACGTGGAGTGGGATTTTGTCGTGTGAGGTGTGTGTGGGGAAAGAGTGAGATCGGTCATGATCGAATGGAAAAAAAAAGAGAAAGTGGCTTTTTTTTCATATGGAGGGGAACCGAGACCGAGCAAGACAAGCACGTCAGGTTATTCGCACTGGATATACTGCGTGAATCCAATCATCCCATGCCTAAATGCTCTTCAGAAACGATCCCGCATCGCCTTGGCCTGGAAAGGTAAAACATGAAAATGGGGAGAGGAGAAAAAAGAAACGATTGGTATAGTTTATACCGTCTCGAGACAGAAATAGCAAGGGTTTGGGGATCGTCACGTTATGAAGGAAAGAAAGAAGAAAAAAAGATTTGGCAGACACTTTCATCAGGAATGCGCAGCGTCCTGTATGTGCAAAAAAGCTGTGTCATCAAAAGAGTTATAACACCAGGTTGAAATCTCGAAGTGAACTGTAGCGTGGAGTGCACGGAGGTGTGAGATGATATAGGTGTAGAAGTCTGTGGGCTAGCGCCTAACAATGATATGCAGCGAATGATAATGACGGCATGACGAACAGCGTTAGATGAAGAATTGGGTACTGCAACACCATCGCGTCAGCGACTCGAGGACGCGCGTCTACACAAACGAGACTCACTGCATCCGACTGCACGCGTGCACCTCCATCTCCTCCATCTTATATGAATTCAATTCCTCCTTTATTCGCTGCGCCAGAGCCGGCGTCAGCCGACTCCACGTAGCCGGTTCACTCCTCCGATCGTACACCGTCGACGAAAACGTATCGTACACTGACAGACTATCCGCAAACACCAGCTTTTTGGTTGTCGCAGGTCCAGAGGCCGAGCGATGCGAAAGCGTGGCGGGAACTGGCGGGATCGTCGACAACGCAGGTGCAGACGAGTTTGGCAGCGAAAACAGTGAGCCATGGTGTGGCGAGGAACGTCCTGGTTCTGAGTCGGGAGAAGGCGAGGAGTCAGATGAAGCAGCAAACGAAAGAGCAGGGAGGCTGGGTATGTTACCTCCTGCATTACCGGCATTAGCATTAGAATGTGAAGACGAGTGCGATGGGTGTCGGTGTAGTCCGTCGATATGATCCGGGTCTGGAGAGGGTATACGTGCCAACGGTCCTAGCTCAGACGTTGATCCGGGATGTGAGTTGTATGAATTGGAACGTATGCGATTGAAGGATGGGTTTCCCGCTTGCTCTGGGATATACGTGTCTTGGCTGTAGTTGTCAGCACCTAACGAAAAGCAAGGTCAACGAGATGGAACGTCAATCGAGAATTAAACCACGAAAGCACGCATACAAACACCCAATCACGTACGCACCTTTCAAGATCCCCTTGGCTGGTGTTCTCGATCTATCTACACTGTTCCGCATAGACTGTGCCCATTCGAGCACTTCCTCATCCTCCGCCTGTGATCCGACCGCGATCCGAATAGTGTCGTCTTCTTCCTCTGGCCACGGCTCCTCATCGTCCCACCCCTCGGAGATATTGCCCTGGCCCAGTTGCGCGCCGTATTCCGGCCCATGCCCGTCCTCGCTCCCTGAATCGGAATCCTCTTCCACGAGCACCCGCGTCCCATCCTCCGCAATCCTCCGACCGGGTCCAGGCGAATCCCCTCTCGCCGTTGCCGTATTCCTTTCCCACGTCGTCGGCACTGGTACACCGCCGCTCCCGTTGGGACTCGCTGCGGCCTTGGCTTGATTGGTCTGTGCCTGTGCCTCCGCAGCAGCTTTCGCCTTGGCAGCAGCCTCGGCGTTCGACTTGAGCGTATGCTGCCGGGCAAGCTTCGCAGCGGGACTCAACCCACTCATGCTGGCGTCCGACCAATCTCCGCTCGACCCACTCCCCCTGTCGAGCTCCGCGACCGCGTGCGAGACAGCGGGCTCGGCGACGCTCCCCTTGGCGTCTTTTTTCTTCTTGGGCTTCTTACCCGAGGAGCTGCCCGCCTCCGTATCGCCCTCGGCGTCCTTGTCCTTGTCCTTGTCCTTTTTGTCCTTGAACAGGGACGTGATGCCGGCGAGGGAGTTCCGCCGTGCGAGTTTCCCGATGGAACCGATCTTGCGGATAACGATGGAAGCCGAGGACATGGTAGAGGAGAGCGAAATGTTGTCCGTCGACGCGTTGAGGCGCGAATTGAACAAGGACGCCGCACGCGATCTTTTCTTGCCCGTGTTGGCCGCCGGAGGGGGGTTTCCGCCGACGGCAGTTCCGGAGGTCCCTGCCGTGACGGTGCTCGCGGCATCGTTCGCGTCGGTGGGACTGGGTGGTTCGGCACCGTTCACCTTGGAACCTTCATCCTCTTCTTGCAGCGCCTGCGCTGCATTTAATGAGAGCGCACGTCGCAGCCGACCCTTGAGTCCCCCACTCTTGACGGCACTCGTGCTGCCGAGACCCATGGCAGAGTTTTCGAGCATGGCCGCGAGGTCAGAGTCGTCCCTGGATATGCGCCGGTCTGCATGAGCACTTGCATGCACAGCCTGCGGACGGGATGTCGAAGATGGGGTGGATGGGGATGGGGTAGTATAGGTGGAGCCTTGGGAGAGCGGCGAGGGGCGTGTAGGGCGTGCCTGAGTAGAGTGAGAATGTGATGAAGGTGTAGACGTGGATGACGCCGAAATTGAACCCGAGGGGCGGTGTGCAGTAGCCGAGGAAGCGGTGGACGAGGAAGAGCCGGTACGATGGTGCGGGAGTGGGTGCGCGCTCGACGTCCGTGGTGGATTGGCAGTATTGGTGCTCGCGCTGGACGATCCGCTGCCTGTGCGAGTACGTGTCGCATCAGGCCCTGACGGTGGAGGTGTGTTGACGGTCTGCGGCGAAGGGCCGCTTCGACCGCGTATGCTACCCTGGTGGGATGCAGAACCATTGATGTGGGGATGCGAAGAAGAAGACTGTCCCTGTATACTAGTAGTACGCTGCCGGTTATTGCCGTTGGGGTTGGCATGGTTGGAGTTGCTCGAGTTGACGGAGGAAGAGGAAGCAGAGGCTTCGCCTCTCGCATAGGGAGGTTGGAATGAACCTGAGCGCCATTCAGCGTCTTGTGGTTGTGTACGGCCTGGGACGGCGTTGGTAGGGCGCCGATAAGGGTGGAAACCGTCGTATTGTTGTTGTGATCGGGGTGTATCAGCGGAGGCTGTACGATGGGTATACCCCGGAGCGTGATGGGGAGGATGCTGCTGATGTGGGGGAGGAGTGCTGCTGGGGAAGTGATTGAAGAGCTGGTTTGGATTGAAATACTCTGCAGGGGAGGCGGGAGCAGAAGAGGAACCGGAGCGTTGGGGGGGAGGGGGGATTGAAGGGTGAGAACCCATCTGAGCCTGTGCGTTGAACATCATCTGCTGATAGGCCCACTGGGCGAGCTGAGCGTTGGCAGCAGGATCAAAGTAGGGGTTTTGAGTTTGGTGTGGATGAAGAGGGTAGGGTTGTGCCGGGAGCTGTTGGTGTTGATTTTGGTAAAATGAAGGGTAAAAGGGTTGAGCAGATACGGGTGGGTTCCATGAGCCCTGTGATTGCTGTACGGGGTAAGGATAAGGCTGCTGGGGATGCTGTTGGAGGGGTTGCTGCGGATGGTTGGAAGAAGAGTGATCGTTGGCGGGAGAAGAACGCTGGCGGGGGATAGCAGAGTTTGAGGTAATTTCCATAGTGTGATCTCGAGGGGGATGCCAGTCGGATGGAGCGAGAAGGGCCATGGACTAGAAACTAGAAAGTAACTAATAAGGATCTCGTTACGAGTTAACGCAGGTCAGCGCGTGGACCTGCGCAGGAAGAAAAAGGGAACCTGCGAAGAATAAGCGGAGCGGGAAAGGAGGAAAAAAAGACGCACTGAGGACAATGCCGCGGTCGTCGACGGTGTAGCTGGGACGTGAGGCACAATGGACACGACGACGTGACGACGACGACGGGGACGGGGACGAGGGAGGGACAAGGACGACGGCGACGACGGCAAGGACGGGTACGACGACGACGAGGGCAGCGACTGGTTGGTTGGTTGGTTGGTACGGCCTGGTTTGACCTGCGTTGTACTCCCGCAGCGTAACAGCCACAATGCACAAATAGGTCACAACACCTCGTCGCTGTGGACGACGACGACGGCGACGTAACCAAGCAGTCCAAGCAAGAACCAGAATAAAGCGTCTTGGTCAGGTACACCGAACCGGTTCGATTTTCACATGACGTAATAGTTTACTTTCCTCTGTGTCAACTCGGTGCCATCATAGAAGCCCTTTGAACACGTGGCGCCATGCTCGTCTTCGATGTCGTTTATGAATCACCGTAGACTCACTTACATTTACGGTTTTCTTGGGTGCTTCTTCTCTCAACACAAGTATGCTCCCACTAGGGGCTTTCGTGTTTCCACGGATCAGAAGGAGAATTTAATTACTGCTTCACGAACTGGCCCGACTCCGCGACGGCATACGTGTCCGATATTTTCTTCACCAGGTCTTTGAATTTCTCCGCGGGCACCAACATCGCCCTACCCCTCAGATCCAACCCCACGCTTTCCGCATCCCGCGGTTGTGCGTCCGTAAACACGTATGTCGCCGTATGCGTGGCGTGCTGTCCGGCATCGGATCAGTCCTCCGCCTCGAATCCTGTGCCATGACACCCTCACCTGGATGATTTCTTCGTCTTCTGGATGGAACCCATATACGCCGTCTTGACTTGGTTTCGTCTGCGTCGACCGGTACCGCTTCGAATTTCGTTGGGCGGCAATCATGGCTTCCTCTTCTTCCGGAGACAGGCGGTAAGCGCGCGAGAGGAAGAGGTAGTGCGTGAATCTATACGCTTGACCCTAACGAGACGTTCCATCGGTGACATCAAATGCAAACGGCAGACGCACGTCTACGATCGCTTCGTCGATCTCCTCGGAGAGCATCTTGTACATCGGCGGCATGACTTGCACCGGCATATTGATGAGACGCTCGCCGAGGACGAGTCCGACGTGGTGCTGAGGGTGACTTTGGAGGAGCGACGAGAGGGTAGCGTGGAATCCCTGATCGGCGCTCGTTTTCGAGAGCACGTAGTCGATCACACGTTGCAAGCCGGGGTGATCCTGTGTTGCACGTCATCCCCGCGTTCCAGAGCGAGGGGGCACGTACGTGACAACTGATGACGGTCAAAAAGGCGTACGAATCCGAACCCTCCTCTTCGTCTGTTTTGATCGTGCTCCCCACGTCGTTCTCTTGGGCCACAGTCGCAACGAGGTCGGCGAGAGGGCCCGTCTGGACGCGTTCGGCGTCGGGACCAAAGAGCTGGACGAGGAGTCGGTGGATGGCGTGGTAGTCGTTGGTCGCGTCGACGTTGTAATAGTCAAAGTTGACGTCGACGAGGGCGGGTGTCTACATACGTGGATGGGTGACGATGCGAGGGTTTACTATGAAGGGGACAGGCGTACTTGTTCGTCTTCGCTGTCGTCCGTTTGCTTGCGTTTCGACATGGTCAACTCGTACTGGATTGATTACATAATGTGACTACTGCGGGAAATGCCATTGCCGGGGTGAAGGGGACGACCACCGTCCTCACCGTTGCACACGATGGCCACGACAACGACCGCAACGACGACGACGACGGCGGCGGCGACCACGCCCGTCGTTGAAGAGGGAAAGCTCCTCAGCGAGTCCTTGGCCACAGTCAAGATACAGGTCGGTCAGATGAAGCGTCATCTGGTGCGTCGCGCGTCTCCCGTCCCTCTCGGCGCTCGCGTGCTCACATAGTATCTCTAGGACAACGACGAAATCATGGACGCGCTCAAGAGCGCCAGTCTCATGCTTGCAGAACTGCGCACCTCTTCCCTCTCCCCAAAGCAATACTACGAACTCTGTACGTATCCACGTCCACGTCCTCGTCGTACGTCTGACCCCATGCGACGCTAGACATGGCCATTTTCGATGCCCTACGTCATCTCTCCAACTACCTCTACGACGCACACACCCAATCCCGACACCATCTCGCAGACCTGTACGAGCTCGTTCAATACGCCGGAAACATCGTCCCTCGTCTCTACCTCATGATCACCGTCGGCTCGGTATACATGTCTATCCCCGACGCACCCGTCAAGGAAATCATGAAGGACATGATGGAAATGAGCAGGGGTGTGTTGAACCCCATACGGGGGCTCTTCCTACGACACTACCTCAGTGGTCAGACCAGGGATTACTTGCCTGTCGGGACCGAATCCGGGTGAGCTCATCCGAATGTGACGACGTTCGTTGCTGACCATTTCCCCATCCTCGCTCCTCGCACAGTCCCCAAGGGAACCTCCAAGACTCGACCTCGTTCGTGCTCACCAACTTTATCGAGATGAACAAGCTCTGGGTCCGTCTTCAACATCAAGGTCACTCGCGCGACCGGGAGAAGCGGGAGATGGAGCGTCGCGACTTGCGTATCCTCGTCGGCACCAACCTCGTCCGCCTCTCCCAGCTCGATGGTGTCGATTTGGAGATGTACCAGAGGGACATGCTCCCCGCGATATTGGAGCAAGTCGTCAACTGCAAGGACGTCATTGCCCAAGAGTACCTGATGGAGGTCGTCATCCAGGTGAGCGTCCTGTCGTCCGTGTGGTCCCTTGGGATTGACACCCCATAGGTGTTCACGGACGAGTTCCACCTACATTCACTCGGACCCTTTTTATCCGCCACGGCCCAACTTCACCCCAAAGTCAACATCAAACTCATCGTCATCGCGCTCATCGACAGACTGGCAGCTTACGCCGCGCGCGAAGCAGAGAGCGAGGACCCGGACGAGACAAAGAGGCAGGAAGAGGCTGCTGCGAAGCGACTCGCAGAAAAGGTTCGATCGGCGAGAGAAAGGGCCAATCATGCCTACCATCAGCCGGACCCCGAGAAGGTCGAGGGCGCAGATGCGTGGGGCAGTGCGGTAGAAGAGTCGGAGAAGAACATTGATGCTACCTTTGGTCAGGGGGTCAACGGTGTCTCGTCGGAGGGAAAAGGCAAGGAAAAAGAAAAAGAAAAGGATGAGACACCTGTGAGAAAGTTCCGTGGCGTACCAGAGGACGTCCAGCTGTTCGAAGTGTTTTGGAAACAAGTCGTCGAACTCATCAAGGTGCGTCGAACGAGACACGAATGAAAGATGTCTGACCTGTGATCGTAGGCCCGACCAGACTTGTCGATACAAGACATCACGGCACTCTTGGTCTCGCTCACCAACCTCTCGCTCAGCTGTTACCCAGACAGACTCGAATACGTAGACCAGATCTTGGCATTTGCGCACAGCAAGATCAAAGAGTATGCTGACAGGTGCGTTTTACCTCTGCATATATGCGTCACGCGCGTCGCTGACATTCGGTTTCCGTTATAGTCCAGATCTGCACGCCCCTCAAACCGCTGCCAATCTCGCAGCGCTGCTCGTAGCCCCGATCAACTCGTACCAATCCGTCCTCACCTTGCTTGCCATCCCCCGTTACGTCCCGCTTCTCACCCAACAACTCTTTTCCACGCGGCGCTCGATCGCGCACAGCGTCGTCTCGAGCGTGCTCAAGAACGAAACCGTGATCGAGACGCCCGGAGACGTGGATGGCGTCTTGGACCTCTGTCACGTGCTGATCAAGGATCAGACAGACGCCGTCGGTGGTTCGGCGGTGAAAGACGTGAAAGAGATACGGAGACAGGGTCCATATGTGATGGAGAAGGAGGACACGGCTGAGGAGCAGGGTTGGGTGGCACGAATGGTCCACTTGTTCCGGGCCGAGTCGTTGGCCGTGCAGTTTGAGGTGCGTCTGGTGTAGGCCATAGAGGACGTCGAGACTGACGCGTTTGGGACACGGATAGTTGCTGCAAACTGCACGTCGGCATTTCGAGGCCGGAGGTGAACGGATGCGCTATACCTTTCCCGCGCTCATCACCTCGAGCGTCAAGCTCTGTCGGCGGTACAAAAACCGCGAACATGTGGTGAGCAGAACGCGACTTTGCTCTCGTCTGTCGACGACGTGCTGACGTTGTGCCCGACGACGACAGGAAGACGACTGGCAAGCCAAGGTGACCACCATCCTCAAGTTCGTACGCGAATGCACCTCCATCCTAGCGACCCAAGTCGACTCGCCCTCGCTCGCCCTCCGTCTGTTCCTCCTCGCCGCCCAGATCGCGTCCGAATGTGGATCCGGCTTCGAAGACCTCGCGTACGATTTCTACGTGCAAGCCTTTTCGGTGTACGAAGACTCGATCTCGGAGAGTCGGGCGCAGCTCGCGGCGATCACGTTGATCATCGGGACGTTGCAAGGGGCCAAAGTGTTCGAGGTGGACGGGTACGACACGTTGATCACCAAGGCGGCGTTGCACGGGGCCAAGTTGTTGAAGAAGCCCCATCAGGCGACGGCGGTGCATGCTGCGAGTCATTTGTGGTGGCAGGAGGCGGCGTTGGAGGAGGTCGAGGGGGAGGAGGAGGAGGAAGAGGAGGTGAAAGAGGGGGGGAAAGAAAAGGACGATGGCGAGGGTACCAAGGCTGTGAGTGCTTTCCCCTCGTATTGCGCTCGGTCGCGCGTTCGTTTGTCTGACATGGGTCGTTGCATCGCATCGTAGTACCCACACCAGGACAGCAAACGCGTGTTGGAATGTTTGCAGAAATCGCTCCGCATCGCGCATTCGGCGACGGAGGAGATCGTCACCGTTCAGATATACTGTGACACGCTCGATCAGTATCTGTATTACTTTGATCGGGGGGCACCTGCCGTACGTCTCTCTCTCTCTCTCTCGATCCTTCTGACGTCTCGACACGTGCGTGACCCACAGGTCGCCCCCAAATTCATCGTCTCCCTCGTGGAGCTCATCACCTCGTCCATCGACACCATCACCTCGCCCTCGTCCTCCTCGTCGTACCTCCACCCGTCGCAACGGATCGAGGGCGTCGCCTCGCCCGACATGATCCAACGTCATTTCCGAAACACGCTCAAGTATGTTCATTCCAAGAAGACGTCGGAGAATCCGGGGCGGTATGACGAGGTGGAGGTGGCTGGGGCGTTTTTGAAGATGGGGATCACGCGGTAGGGACGGGTGCGACGAGGGGTTCGTCGTTTGTCGTTTTAGTTACCGAGACCTTTTCGTTTTTTTTTTTTTGCTTTTTGACGCGTTCGCGCGTTCGTTTTATGGCAACGACATTGACTTGCATCTCGGACGTGGCCGCAACTAGGATGGACACACTTTCGTCCAGGAAGATACAGTGGTTTGTTGGTGATCGATGCCCCGACCGTCTTCGCGTGACGCGACTGTCTGTTGCTCCTCGGGACTTTGAGCTGGAGAGTGTGTCATGTGCATGTATATAATAATACAGCCTCCATGTACAGGATGGTTGGCTGCTTCGAGTCCCTGGCCACGACGAGGACATTAAGTACTATAGAATATACCGTAACACGCCCACCGTCCGACCCACCCCTGAGCACGTCTCTCGCCCCCTGCGTCCTCCTACTCTCACTTGCCCCCGTACACGCGCCTTGCTGGCGGCTATGTATATAGACATACATATATATACGACGACCCCGAGGGTCGACGCGGGGCGAACCCCGAACCCCGGCTATCCATGGCCGACGGTGCTGCCGCGCCTCCCTTCCCCGTAGGTACCCCGTCACGGCGGCAGGCTCGTTCGGATCGTGGGTACGACGATCTCGGGAGAGAGATCGTCCTTGCCGTCCTCGCATACTGTCTTGCGTGCGTTCAAGCTGTGGAAGTAGACATGGAAAAAGGACGGGCGTTCAGATCGAGAACGAGAGACGATTCGAAAAAAAAAGGACGAGAACGCACACTGCAAGCATCGAGTTGACGTACACTGGAACGTCACGAGACGGACGTGAAACGAAAAAAAAGGGGGGAAAGCGCAAGGTCAGCAACGCTCGGGACGGACGTCGAGCAAAAAGACACGCGACACACGCACGTTTCGGGAGTATCTCGGCGGGAAGAGATTGCCAAGGGGCACCTTGGACGGTGTACTGAGTCGACGCGCGCGTGAGGACATGGAACGCTGTCGAACAACATGGAACTCACGGAAACGGCGACGCACGTCGCGGTCAAACTAGAGATCCGAGATCAATGCTCGCATGTCGTACGCCAACCCACTTCGTTCCTGCTTACCACGTCAGGAGGCCCATCTGCACGAAGATCATCACCATGCGTTGCATTCGGTTTCCAGACCTGGGGGAGATCGTTAGTCAATGTTTCGTGATCCAGTGTCTGCGTGTCGACGTGACGCGTACCTCCTCACGCCGGTGCGGGCTTCACGGAGGTAAAAGATCATCGATGCCGAGATGAT
>QGOI01005951.1:0-11965 GCA_003313885.1 Boletus sp. MG55
CGAAGCACGCAAATGAACGACACGAGTACAAGCGTCCGAGAATAGGAAACAAGGAACACGAGACACACCTTCTCGGACGGTGATCTCACCCACCACCCGACCCTCGGGTCTCTCTGGCTCCTCTGCCTTGGGCACGATGGAAATGTCGGTCCACGCGACTCGGGAGGCGATCTCGGGCTCGAATCCGCGGGTGCCTCTGGCCTTGTTGCGCTTGGCTTCGGCGCTGATAAGGTCGACGAGGGATTGTTTGAGTTCTTGGGGGGCGTTTCCGCTGATGGTGGAGGCGTCGATCCATTCGCGGGTGTCCATTTGGCCTCGCCGGGGAGTGGAGAGAGTCAGGGAGGAATGGGTGGGTACGCTCTCGGATTCACCGGGCCGGCTAGTCCAGGGGGTGGTCGGTCAATTATATGACTGAGACAATGGAGTTTCTCAGTGTATAAGTCACACTCAGTCTCCCATTCCAGTCTCAAGCACAAGACCTGCCAGTGGGTTTGACAATTTTCGTCATGATGACAGCCATCATGGTACTACTTACGTGTTGAACCGAGGAGCTCAGTTTAGTCATCGCTACTAAGCGAACAGGTGGTCGATTACTACATGAACCCTGCAGGACCGACACCCGCCGTGCCAGTGGCGGCGGCAAGCACCGAGAGTCGAGACATGATAACCTTTCATTTCGACGATACCCACCTCATCCTATCGCCAACAATGGGTGGCTTCATACCTAAAACCTTGCTATATGCAGAAATTGCTTTATGGGATAACGAGGAGGCCATGCTGTATCGCAAATTTGCATCCAGGGTCCGACCCATGGCAGCAGCCCCCCCCGCTCTTCCGAATAATGACTGCCTCTGATTGCTCTCCATCACTCGACGGCCTTCCATACCCTTACCTCCCAAGTCCATCGCACCAGGGTACCTCCTCTGAATCGCCAACACGTTCACTGATGGCGGCCAACTTGAAATCAGACAGCCAATCAAGGTAAGCCGACGCTCCTCAACCCTTGACAAATGACTCGGCCGGTATGCGGATCAAACTAACTTGCCTCCTTTCACAAGGCTCTCCTCACATCCCCTACCCCGCAACGTCGTCGTCGCGGGCGAAACTGGCGTCGGAAAAAGCTCCTTCATCAATCTTGTCACTGGCTCAGACACCGCGATCACCGCCAACGACGTCCGCGGTGTCACCAGCTACACGAGCTGTCACCCTTGGGAAACGGAGAGCCGGACGCACTCGTTTCGCCTGTGGGATACACCCGGACTCGGCGAAGGCTCGTTTGGCAACGTCTCGCCCCAGGCGGCGCAGCATGCGTTGCGGTCGCTCCTCAGGCGGCTTACCGAGAATGGCGGGGTTCACCTCCTCGTCGTGTGCATGCGCGGCATCGCGCGCATCACAAAGGGCATGAAACAGACGTACGACGTCATCCTCAGCATTCGGAACGAAGTGTCCCGGCAGATTCCTGTCGTGGCAGTCATCACCGAACTGGAGAAACGGTGCAAACAAGCCAACGTAGTGTCTTCCATGGAAGAATGGTGGACGGACAACGAGAGCGCGCGAGCCAACTTTGACATGACGTTTTGCGGTCACGCTTGCCTCACGACCCTCGCCGACGACTATCATCCACTCATGTCGGGTCGTCGTGCCGAATGCCAACGGCTCGCGCGGAACCTCCTCATTGACCATTCCCTCCAACCGGTCGCATTTGGTGGGTCCATGCGGACGACCAACCCCCTACCCAGACTCTCACTCAAGCTTACCCGCAATATCGTCGTCGTGGGCGAAACCGGCGTCGGAAAAAGCTCCTTTATCAACCTCGTCACCGGCTTAGATACCGCGACGTCCGCCAACGACGTCCGCGGGGTCACCACCAGCATGAGCTGGCATGCTTGGGAAACAGAAAGCCAGATGCACGCGTTTCGTCTGTGGGATACCCCCGGACTGGGCGAACGCTCGTTTGGCAACGTCTCGCCCAAGGCTGCGCAGCATGCGTTGCGGTTGCTCCTCAGGGACCTCATGAAGGAAGGCGGGGTGCACCTCGTCGTCATATGCATGCGCGGCGTCGCGCAAATCACACCGAGAATGAAACAGCTGTACGACGCCATCCTCCGCATTCAGGACCAAGTGTCCTCACAGATCCCTGTCGTGGCCGTCATCACCGAACTAGAGAAATTGTGCGATGAAGCCAACGGGATATCTTCCATGGAACAATGGTGGATAAACAATGAGCGTGCTCTTGCCGACCTTGGCATGACGTTTTGCGGTCATGCTTGCCTCACGAACCTCCACGACGACTGTCATCCTCCAATGTCGGGTCGCCATGCCGAATGCCAACGGCTTGCGCAGAATCTCCTCATTGACCACTCCCTCCCATTCGTCGCGTTTGGTGGGTTGCCGTCCAGCGTCTCTCTCAAGCCCACCCCCAACGTCGTTGTCGTGGGTGAAACTGGTGTCGGAAAAAGCTCGACTATCAATCTGGTCATCGGCACAGACAGCGCCTTCGCAGCCAACGACGTGCGTGCCGTCACCGTCAGCACGAGCTATCACGACTGGAACCTCTTGCAAAACCAAACGTTCCGTCTCTGGGACACCCCAGGACTCGGCGAAGGCCCGTTCGGGAGCACGCCCCCCAAACATGCACACAACGCCGTCCGATCCCTCCTCACGGAACTCGGTCGTGGCGCGGGCGTGCACCTCCTCATCGTCTGTTTCCGAGGTGACCGGCGGGTCACCAAGAGCATGAAACAGACCTACGACACGATCCTCGCGCTCCGCGATCGCGTCTGTCCTGACGCACCCCTCGTCGCCGTCATCACCGGGCTGGAACGCAATTCCAAGACCACTGACGTCCTCACCGCCATGGACCAATGGTGGCACATCAACGCGGACATCCTGTCAGACAACCACATGAAGTTCACCGCACACTCCTGCATCACCACCCTTTCCGACGACACGCACCCCCCGATCCCGGGGCGCCGCGACGACTGCCAACGTCTCGTCCGCGATCTCATCGTCGACCACGCTCTCACCGCACGCAGCGCCCCCGCCCAAGACCTCCACGTCATCCTCTTTGGCGAGACCGGCGTCGGCAAAAGCTCCCTTGTCAATCTTCTCGCGGGGTGGCACGTCGCCGAGGTCTCTCCCGACAGCGTCGCGTGCACCCTCGCGTCGACAGAGTACCAATTCCAGCTCGGCGCGGCGACGATCCGGCTCTGGGATACCATCGGATTGAAGGAACCCGAGGGAGGGCCGAGCGGATACATCGGTGCAGTCGAGAAAGCGGCAGAGCTGATAAGGCGGTTGAGCGCCTCGGGCGGGATCAGTCTCTTCCTGTTTTGCATACGCGGCAACAGGGTGACGATGGCGATGCAGAGGAACTATCGCCTCTTTTACGAGGTGCTCGGCAAGAAGCAGGTTCCGATCGCGTTGGTTGTCACGCATCTCGAGCAAGAACCAGTCATGGAAGACTGGTGGCTGCGCAACGCCCAGACGCTGGAAATGCACGGTATTCACGCCAGTGGCCACGCGTGCATCACCACGTTGGAAGGTGATCCCAAGTGTGTCGAGTCGAGGAACGCGGTTCAGGATCTGCTCGAGCGGTACGCTGACCAACGCAAGTTCTCGATGCCGTTGGATATGTGGCTCAGTCGACTGTTGAACGGGTTGAATGGGTTGCTCGGTTTCGGGTTGCCGAGGGGCAGGGACTTGGTGCGCGTCTTGACGAAACGGTGCCATTTACAACCGGACGTGGCGCAAAAGGTGGCAGCTTGCATAGAGAGCACGATGGACAGTAGACACTTGGCGCGGTCAATCTCACTGTGAAAAGCGACTGCAGTACACAGGCTGGCTTCGGGCACGACAGTGCACTGCCACAATACAGTCTAGACAAAGTGAGACTCTCGCGCTGGGGTTCGAAAATCTCTGTACTAATATTGCTATTCCTGTCCAATGTACTCGATATACTTTACGACATGTTTATGCTGGTTAACCTATATATCAGTCAATGGCATAGTGAGAACCGTGAGTACATGTGATGAACGAGAACTTACGAGCGCCCTAGAATACGAAGAAAAGAACACGACACCTCGCACGGTGAACTCGCCCATCACCAGACCTTCGGGCCCTTCTGGCTCCTCCACCTTGGGGACGATGGAGATTTCGGTCCACACGACCCGGGAGGCGATCTCGGGCTCGAATCCACGGGTACCTCTGGCCTTGTTGCGTTTGGCTTCGGCGCTGATGAGGCCGAGGAGGGATTGTTTGAGTTCTTGGGGGGGCGTTTCAGCCGTATCTTCATCATGAGTCGTGCAGAGAGTGACATCCATAGGAAAAGCGCGGACCGGGCCGATGCACTTGCAGTTCGAGCCTCTGGCTTGTTCATACGGGCTTGCACTGTTTGTTGGTGTATCACAGAGGGAAGGCTCGCTCAGCTCGTGCAGACTGCATATATGCAGACGCTGAGGCAGCGCTCGATGATGGAGTATGTATTACGGTCCTCGACTCCGAGGAGTGCGCAGGTAGATGGGACGATATTGCATTCGCCACCGACTTTCGTGAAATCATGGGATTAGGAATCGTCGCGGAGAACCCCCTCACCGCGTACAATCGACCTCCTGAACGCCAATGATATGGAGGGTAGTAGGAAGCAGCGCCCATGTTTGCGCCTTAAAGGACAAGCCTATATATATGCGTGATGCATCCCAGTTCAATCCCAGTTTTGCGGATTTCATCACGGAGACTCGGAGGCGGAGGTGTCGCTCGGATGCACGGTTTATCGATCACCCGGCGCACCATTTGCGCGTCGTGAGGTTTTATATCGCCCGACTGGGGAAGACATTGAAGAAAAATATGTGTGAGCCGACCCACTAGGAGCTACTTAGCCGATATGGCCCCCACTGAACTTGAAGCCTTCCTCGACTAATTCCTGATCGTCAACGCTGCTACGTGGGCATCAAAGACGACCCCGATTCAGACATACCCAGCGACGATGCACCTCGACCTCTGTCCGTCTCACCACCGAAACAAGGGCAAGGGCGAGATTCGCTCCTTGCCCTTCAAAACGTTCACGCTCTGACGGTACATTCTCATGCCATGATGTACGCATCCCTTCCCGGCGGGCCTGCTCGACGATACGCGTACTGATGACCGTACCACCCTACGCACGTCCTCGCCCACGTTCCACTGTCCAACATTGCCACGCCCACGTGCCATCGTTGTTTCGACAGCCCACGTCTAGGATGATAGACAAGTCGCCAGGTGACTGCATTCACGCGTTCGACGCCCTCGTCGCTACCGTCGACATCGTGGAATCCCGTCGAGACAAGTCAGTCAACGAACCTAAGAACGAGTGTGTAGATTCCAACCTGCATCTCCAGATACGCCTCCGGTAAACTCGATCCTTTTACAGCCATCAATATACAGAGTGCTGGGACCGATGATTCCGTGTATCTATCATTTGAATGTAGCAAAACTTTGAGCGGACGAGGTCGGTATGTTGGAGGCGCCGGGGTTGTCGCCTCGCTCGGATCGCTTTTGTCAATCGGGTATTCGTCGCTCGCGCTCCCGGGAGCAGGCTTGTGAGGCGTGATAGAGCCGCTTCTGCTCGCTCTCAATTCTGGTATAGGTGACCACGGTGAGGGTGGCGTATGTGATTTTTGGGATGTAGTAGGTATTCCGTTACCGCTTGCACCTCCCACACCAGTACTCACGCTCGTCAAACATTCAAGCCTCCTGGTGTGACCATTCTCTCCAAAAATCTGATCACGGGGAGCAGCGCGTTCAAACCCGGAGTCGTTGCCTGTGGGAACTTGGGAAGGGGAGATGAATGATAGCAGAGGGGTGTGGTGGTGGATGAGACGGAATTGTTCCTAGAGGTGGTCGAGAATAGGGTGGGTTAGCTCTGAATGTTGTCGAAGTAAAAGTATGGAAGAGGGACGCCAACCTTGTTGTTCCCAGTGCCGACGCCACCCTTCGACCCATTCCACCTCCATCATCCACACATGTTCCTCGGCGGCTCGTAGATGAGCCACAGACGGAAGGGGTGCATGCTCATGGCGTTCAATGCAGATATCGAAACCGAGACCATATGAGGGGTCATTCGTATGTATGTTGAATGAAGAAGACCGTTCGGAATCATGGGATCCGCGAATGGATCCGTGTATGGAGAAGTAGTCGGGTGAGCCACAAAACAGGGCTCAGGAGGTGGCCGTATGTGTCCCCTTCGCCTCAAAGGGAGGTTCCACAGCGGAACGTCGTTTGCGTTCCCCAGGAACACCTGGCCAGCATTTGGATCCCAATAGACCGCTGTTGTGCTGCCAGATGCTTCGTCCTACGGCACCATGTATGAGCAGATCAGCGAGGACAAGAGATCACATACCGCTCGCTACGTCCCTGTCATCACTACCCCCACACAGTCAGAATTTCGGAAGCGCGTGTGAGATCCCGCATCTCATCTTTTTCGCGCCGAGCAAAGTTGATAGTGTTCGCACGCTTCATCTGTGTATCCGCGCATGCGTGGTCACGGGCGCTCCTGATGTCTGGTCGACCGAAGTAATGGAATCCGTGATGGGCTGAGCAGACGTAGGCAAGTGTTCAGCTTGTTCTGCCGCCAACTTTGCCTCGAGTTCGAGTTCACCGACGAGTCGTCCGTCGGTCGCCTCCGTGAGGCCATCCCCGTGCGTCATGCCACGAATAACACATGCTCTCGTTCAGCGTAGGGACAGCCTGTTCGCAGTTGCCCGCACATTCGCCGTCTTTCCTGATGATAAGCCACAGCTGCTCCGCGTCGGCGTCGAGGACATAAACACTGTACTTGAGAAAACCTTCTGGGGTCGAGTGCGAGTCCTGCTCATCCTGGCCATCTGGGTCGTAGTGAAAACCGGCTTGAACCCATCTCTCCAATCACTCCCGCCTCTTTTTCTCGACTGCCTTTTTGAACCGGGCTGCGACCCTGAGAGTGGCAGGGGTAGGACCCTTGGGAGAGTATACGACGATGTCTGAAATGGAAACGGACAGAGGCGCAGTGCTTGAAGTTGGCAAGTTGTGATCGTATGAGACGACAAGACTTACGAGCTGTATGCCAAAATTGCGTCAACTAATACCATCAGGGACTTTTGCGGGTTTAAACACCCAATCGATTTCCAACGCCGCTGTGTCTCCACGATTGCAACTGTGGAAATCGTACGCACGTGGAGGAGGACAGGGTTGTATGAGCTGGGAGGGAAGAAATGTGGAGGTCAAGACGAGGTGCTCTTGGGGAGGTTTTTGGCTAGTGACGGTGGTTGCTGAAACGGGGGTCAACGCGAATCGCGGGGACGTGAAACAAGGCGACATACCTGTGGCAGGTTGGATTGGGATGGTCTCGGACGCAAAAGCGTCGAGTGGCCCGAGGCACGATGGACTAGAGGGAAATGGGAGAGAGGTGGAACTCGTAGATCTGGAATGAGGATCGGAGGAAGACGAGGAAGCCTTGGTGGACGAGTCAGAAGAAGACGTGGACGAGGCGGTCGTTGGGCGGACGGAAATTCGTGTATACGGTATTGAGGGGTGGGACGGAAGTAGTGGCGTTTACGCTCGAGTCTGCGGTGGATATGCGGAGGGCGGGTCGGATGGAGGGAGTCAGTAGGGTTCGATGTCCATTCTTGGCCGAGGGGGTCATGTCGACGTCTGGGTCGTCTTCGGAAAAATCGTCCGAGTCTGTGTCGTCTTCGGTGTCCTCGGAGATGCCGGGCTCGGAGGGTGCGTCGACTCACCAGCATGTCTGAGCTGGGGGTCGTCGATGCCATGGACATGTAGCCTCTCAAATCGGAGTCGAGGCTATAATTCCCACTTCAAGTCGCGTGACTGACAGACGTTGTAACAACCTCGCCACGCAGCCAATCGATGGACACGATGGACACGCCGCCAGCTCATCAAGGGCACGGGGCTCTTTCTCTCCTCTCCACCATCGACTGAGCCATGCTATACGCCAACCATCATGGACCGCACCGGAGCCAAACCGGGCTCACTTGGAGGAGCGACTACCCCGACGACGACCACAACCCATCCTACACCCCTGCCCACTCGCGACCCCCACCACAGCAGGCCCCTGGGTCATCCGGGCACCGTGCCAACCCTCTCCCCCAAGATTCCTTTTTTACCACCGACGTCGTGACGATCGGGTCGGATGGGCGACATCTGGGCCCGGTCCGACTGACGTCGCACCCCACCTTCCATGACGACGAACAGCACATCAGATTGTGGGGTACGCACACGCAGTCATCGCGGACGCGGCAGCTCCGCAAGTAGGGTCACTCGAAACAAGTCTTCCTCGCCCCGACGTCACGCTACCCCACTTCCAACAGCCCCACCCATCCTGCAACTCAGTCTCACTGAACAGGAGACCTTGCCACGTCAACGTCTTCAACACCCTTCCAACCCATCTTCTCCGTGTCACAGACATGCCACTCATCACGCGGAACGAGGTATGGGAGACGTTCAAGCCACGGATCAACTCCCTCTCGGATTCGCATCTCGCCAAACTGTTGCTCGAACAAGATCAGGAATCCAGAAAGCTGGGGGTTTTGGTGGTAGACCCAGACGTCCACGCTCCTTTTGTAAGTCCATGGTCTAGCTCATGCTCCAGGGGGATCCTGACATATTTCCGCAAAGGCCGAGTATATTCGGTCGACGATCAGCTTTGGCATCTTTTCCCACCGACGGGGCAACGGTGAACCTCTATTTCACGAACTGCCCAATAAGAGACTTCAAGTCAGCAGAAGGTCTGCTCTGAGTGGACCAGGATATCAGAAGCTGCTCAAATTCTGCGAGAAAGCCCGAACTGATTCCGGTTGCAAGTACGTCTGGACGGACACATGTCGCATCAATAAGGAGAATAGTACGGACGAAGATGCCATTTTATCGATGGGTGTCTGGTACTCGGAGGCCGGTATGTATATGCATCGTTCATCTCGGGAATTCGTCGACGCTAGAGGATTTCATGTCAGAGCCATGGTTTACGAGAGGTTGGACTCTACAAGAGCTTCTCCTCTCGCGCAAGATTCGGTTTTATGGCAAGGATTGGTCACCAATCTGTCCTGTAGTCGTGGAAGGGCGGAAAGAAGAACGTGCGGGGAAAGAAGAACGTGCGGCAAAGGACAACCGTGATGGCCAACGCGTCAATGACAAGGACAACGAGACGGTCGTCACCGCCATCGCCAAAGCGACAGGCATCCCTGAAGCTGACATACGAAACTTTGCCCCAAGCTGTACCAGAGTATCCGAAAAGATGAGGTGGGCATCGCAGCGCACCACGTCTCGCATCGAGGACATGGCGTACTCCCTCCTCGGGCTCTTTGACGTCACCATACCATCGCGTACGGTACCCGCGCGTTTTACAAGCTCATGAGCGCGATCGCGGAGCAATGCACTGAACCAGACTTTTTCGGGTGGGCGGGTAAATTCTTGTAATGGTCTCTTACCCTACCTTCCTCTTCACAATGCTACAGCCCCCAAGCCTCCCAAGGCGAGCTCACCACGCCATCCAGCGCGCTCGGTGACCCTGCGTACGAGCTCACGAAGCTCGGCCTCCGAACCCGACTCGTCCTCGTCCCCGTTTACTGTGAACCCCAGTCCACAACGTGCAGTTCGTGCTCACGCCTGCGCTCGCGACGACTCAGGAGCCCATCCAGATGTACATCCCTCTTGCCACCGCCGCCACGGTCCAACAGGGTCAGGGGTCGTCACAGACGTACGACCATGATCATGAACGTGACCCACGTGAGCGTTACAGCGATATTCCAGTCGGACGGGGACGAGAGCGGGAGCGGGAATGGGAACGGGAACGGGAACGGGAACGGGAGCGAGAGTATGCGCTCGGCGTCGTCGACTATGACATGCAGCCTGGTCTGCCTGGGTATGCGGCGCTGCGTGGGGGACGTGCACATTTATGTTTGGTGCTCGAACGGGCGCGGCGGGGAGGGGCTGGGTGCGCATGGCGAGGCCAGGTGCCGTGAGTGTGCGGTTTAGGGAGAGCGAGCTGTTGCCGGTCGAGGGTGTCTGCTACATCGGGTATCACAGTCGGTAGTCGGTAGGTCGTTGCTACATTTCTGAAGAGAGCGCTGAGATTCTGTTGTGACTGCTAAGATGAGATATATGTTGCTAGTTTCCTGTACTAGATGAGATGAATATGCTAGTAGTACTTGCTGCTTTTGAGTCACTGGTGAAATGATGTGGGTAGAGTTTGTCATTGGATAGGACCTATTGTTTCTTTCCCTATGTGGTTTTGATTGCCATTTGGTGGTAGAAATGGAATTTTGACTGAAATACATAGATGTATGAAGAAAAGTTGCCTTGACCTTATCTAACTATCTGTCCTCTCAGGATTTTAGAGATGCAGTCCAATCTGCTGCACTTGTGGAGTATGTGAGGTCATGGTGGAATGCATTGAACAAACACCATTGTTGATATCTCCTGTCCTCAACTCATTTCATACATGAATAAGTGGATATTAGTGCTTTTAAAACATAAACACCTCAAGGTTGCTATTCAGCACTGCCAAGTCATACTAGAGCTTCAAGAAACAATCATGTACATGGAATTTTCACCAGGGATATGGTACATTTCTAGGAATCCTTTGTTGTTCAAACCACCTTTCTTCAATCTCTTGCTCTCCAACTTTATCCTTCAGAATGGCTTGATATCATGGCCTTGGCAGAAGAACAAAGTTATTTGGTTCCTAAAATAGAACTATGAAAGGATAAAATATTAAAAGATATATCTGACTCACCCATACGATTCTGAAGAATGACATTCAAGACCATATCCACCTTTTCCTCTGTAGATGCTTTGCCATATTGTTTGAAAGTTTCCTTCATGGCTGCTCTAACCCTAGTAGGTATGTTGGATGATTTGTACTTCTCAGCAGCAGACACAACTGGTTGGGGATCATTTTTCTGGAAAAGATAGAAAGAATGCTCCAATATAAGAAGTATGTCTATGTTGTGGGAAGTTAATACCATGTACTAATGAGAACATGTTTCATAAGCAATTAAAACATACCAATACCAGCCTGAAGCATCTGCTTCCATGTGGTAAGGACTCTCTTTGATTTTCAATCAGATTTCAATGTATATTTCAAAGGTTAGAGAGCTTACCCCATGGTTTGGATTCAAAATATGAGCTTGACTGTAAGAAATATGAGACTACATATATAACAAAATATTAGAATTAAAAACCAGATAAAAGAAAGTTGTATACTTTATCCTTTCTAACCACTGTCTGATAGTGAAATTATATAACAAATATCAGAATGCTTAGGTATTAATGAAATACAAAAAAAAAACTTACTGTCTATGAATGAGAGGGGAAATATGATGTTACCAGTTATTTATTATGACAGAATATATAACTCACATCCTATGAGTGTCAAAGAGAACAGATATGGAATCATTACCATAATAAGTCTCATTACCATGTTGCAATATATAACTTACAGACTATAATTGCAGGAGTAGAATGAAAGAGAGAGATAACATCATTAGTATTGTCACTATCACCAATATGCCACTGAGCACCACTCACATCCTGAAGTGAGGTGAAGAATGGACATGAGGTCATCAGCATGACCATTTCCATACTGTTTAACTTACATCCTGAGTTTTCCAGAGCAAAGTAAAGATTGGAATGAGATAATCCATATGATTATCTGCACCTCCTTAGCACAATCTATAACTCACCATCTATGATGATCAGAGTAGGATAAAGAACAAACATATTATGTTCAGTGTAATTACTCACAGCAACATACCATAGTATATAACTCACCAACTATTATTGTCAAAGTAAAATAAAGAACAGACATGGGATCATGAGCATGCACTGTCACCAACATGTCATAATGTACAACTCACATGCTATGGTTGCCACAGCAGGATGAAGAATGGACATGGGATCATCAGCATGATCACTCTCACCAACATGCCACAATGCA
>QGOI01005957.1:0-13293 GCA_003313885.1 Boletus sp. MG55
CCTCACGTGATGTTTATGTTTATTTATCCGTGTCGCGACACGACGCGTGCGCGCGCGAGGGTATAAATATCGCGTCGACGAGACGCGTCTTGATCAACAGTCCCGTCAACATGCCTGCAAAAACTAGCGCCAAAGGTGGAAAGTTCGGGGGTAAAGTCAAGGGTGCTGCAGGCGGCAAAAGCCAATCCCGCTCTCACAAAGCTGGGCTTCAGTTTCCCGTCAGCCGTATCCACCGCATGCTGAGAAAATCTGCCCTCGGCCGCCGTATCGGCTCCGGTGCACCAGGTCACTCTTTTCTCTCTGCTCGATGTTTTACTTTCTGACCTGCGATCTATTTGTAGTCTATCTTGCTGCCGTGCTCGAGTACCTGACTGCAGAAATTCTCGAGCTCGCGGGCAATGCTGCCCGCGATAACAAGAAGCGTCGCATCAACCCGCGACATCTCCAATTGGCTATTCGTAATGACGAAGAGTGGGTCACGCCAGCTTAATGATGTTCGATCGCTAATATCATTTTCAGGCTGAGCAAACTTCTTGGCAACGTCATCATCTCTGAGGGTGGCGTTGTACCATACATCAACCCTGCCGTGAGTTCTCCCTGGTTGGTTTGGATTCTTCACTGACCATCTCTTTAGCTTCTTCCGATCAAACACAAGAAACAAAGCCTCGATAGTCAGGAAGTGTAAAATGTCTCGTGATACCGTACTCGTTCGCCTGGATGCTGCTAATGTACCTGGTTGTTACCTGGTTGTATAACATACCTACTCTATCAGTTACGTTGCCCCTATCATTCCAATACTCTCGTAAGTGAAGTAAACCGCGTCATAACGCGTCAATCAGCAATCTGAGACATGGCAGCACTGAGCGCTAAATAGAGTCAAGATATCATTGTGGATCCTACAATATTGTATACTACCCGAAGCCATGCATATCCATATCTAAGCAGCTTTACCCTCCATGGTACCTTCTACGAGCTCTCCTACCCATGTTTCGAACACCTCTTGAACCATGACACCTTTCTCATCAAAGAGCGCGCTGTACTCCTTGGAGCCTTGCGCGCGGTTCTTGGCGAGGAGCGACTTGCCACCTGACGTAGACTGCACGTAGGTAATGTTCAACGAATAAGAGGGGGCATTTGCAGGTGATGGTTGAGAGGAGGAAGCAGAGACGGGGAGGGTACGCGAGGAAACGGTGACACGTTCGGTTATTATCCGCTTGGAGAACGTCTTGCGCCTCCCCACGAACACGATGTCCCCCTCTACGAAATATGCATAGAGTGCTTGAAGGGACGTCAGAATGACGTAGCTAGAGAAAGAAGTATATCAGCGACCAGGGTGGGAGTTCTGTCATGAATACACATGCATTATGAAACCTGCCCAGACTGCGGGCTTGGACTGCTCGAATTCGACCTTCCAGCCGTAGAGCCCGGTGGCTGCAGCGACGAGCACGCCTGCCCAGCCCAATGTAAGTCGCACGTCGGTGTGGAGGTGTATCTGTTTAAACAAGTTCGGACGCGACAAATACTACACTGCGGTTGAAAAGGACGTTGTACCGGATGTAGGTGGAATACGTACCCGCTTCAGAGCATCGTCACAGGCATTCTTAAGGTCGGTCGAGTTTGCGTTGTTGATTTTGATAGTGTCACGTTCAGATACTGGGATGCTCAGAGGTCCAGGCGGCTTTTCCTGCGAGGCGGAACTGCCGCGACGAAAGCCTGTTACAGGGGCAGATGGCTCTGAAGTGAGCTCTTTTGCCGATTTTTTCTGTGGCATGCTGTGGCTGGAACGGTGCGAGGAGGAGGAAGAAGCACGAGACGGACTTGGCAAGTGCGACGTGTTCAATACGTGGTGGGAAACGCCTTCTTTTTTTGGAAGTGAGTACACAAAGTGGGGTCTTCTCGATCAACCCTGTCAATCAATATGCACCTGCCAGGATCGATAGCAGTCCTTGGCGGCGGTCTGTCTGGCCTATCCGCTGCATTTCATCTTTCGCGACGTTTCCCGACGACACCCGTCCTGGTCTTTAATAGGGACACGCGCTTCGGAGGATGGGTGCGTTCAGAAAGGGTCAAGTTGGCCTCAGCAAGCTATGAAGAGGCAGAGGTCCTGCTCGAGGCAGGTCCGCGGACGTTGCGGCCTAATGCGCGCAGTGTCCTTGAGTTGGTGTGTCATACATGTCTGGCTCGACAGTATCGTTGACTGCCGCCGCGAAGGCTAGATTCACCTCCTGGACTTGACCCCGTCGCTTCTCACCGTCCCCAAGTCTGCCGCCGCTGCCAGGAACCGTTTCCTGTATGTCCCCGGCTCGCGGGGAATCCACCGCATCCCGTCGTCGCCGTTCGAAGTCATCAGCTCGCTCTGGGCGCCAAACGCGCACCTGGGTCGTACACTCCTCTCTTCCGTTGTTCGGGAGCCGTTGAAGCAGCGAAATAGACCCTTGGGAGTCGACGACGAATCGGTCGATGACTTCCTCACCAGAAGATTCGGCGCCGAGTTTGCACGGGTGTTTGGGAGCGCGCTCGTCCACGGGATATACGCTGCAGATTCTCGAAAGCTGAGTTTGCGTTCCGCCTTTCCTTCCATATGGGATGCGGAAGAGCGCGGACGTGGGTCTGTCCTGCTCGGTTCTTTGCGTGCATCCAGTCGACCACAATTGAACGAGGACACATCTTACGACTTGGGTGACTTGCAGGACAAGATGCGTGATGTCTCTGTTTACACATTCCAAAACGGCATAGGCACGCTTGTGAATGGCCTCGTGAATCACCTTCGCAAACAATCCAATGTGCGCATGTATAGTGGGGTAACAATTACGGGCCTTCGCCTCAATGCAAGGAGCAACCGATTCGAGGTGATCACATCGCTTGACGTTACGTTTTTGTGTCTAACTCTTTATTAGGTAACAACGTCGTCCCAAGAAACCCACTTTCCAACGCATGTTGTCTCTGCCCTTCCACTCCCTGAATTACGAAGAGTACTCTCGCCGGCAACACCTCTACCCCATCTTACGACCAACACTTACTCTTCCGTGACGGTTGTCAACCTCGTGTTCAGTTTACCTCCGTCCGCTTCGCTCCCACTTCACCCGGATGGGTTTGGCTACCTCATACCTCGTCCCAAAGATGACTACGCCGCAATCGAGGGTTCAGGGATGCTAGGCTGTGTCTTTGACTCGTCTTCGACTGCAGCTCAAGACACCCCAGGCATCGTCAAGATGACCGTGATGCTTGGTGGCCCGTACATCTGCGGCCCGGTCTCTCCGCAAGTTGATATCCCGACTCTACTTTCTGAACTCTCGGATCAACTCGGGCGGTCTCTTCCGCCGCCTCTGTTTGTGAAAGTTCACTCCAATGCAAGATGCATACCGTTATACGCCGTCGGTCATCTACAACGGATGGAAGAGTTGAAGCGAGCGCTCGTATCAGAACCATGGAACGGTCGGATGGAAGTTGTGGGTGCGGGGGTGGGGGGTGTGAGTGTCGGTGACTGTGTGGAAGCCGGAAGAGCCGTCGGGAGGACGTGGGGCTAGGCTGGCTTGTGTGAGTAATTAGTCGGATCGCAGAGCAAATTCACATGCGTTGCAAAGTTTAGTGATTCGACAATTGGGTTTATCCTACAGCATCCACGCTGGGTGGCGTTTCTATGAAACTGGCGATAGGGACGGTAAATGGAGGCTTGATAGGCCTCTCACATGAAACACGGGGTTCGATGCCATCGACGTTCTTGTGCTGCACGTTTACCGCATTGTCTTCTCATGCAAGGGACCAAGAGAGACCCATCACTCCGTCGCGAAGTTAAATCAACGTCATCATCAATGCACCTATTGTCCAATTCGGGCATCTCAAATGGCCGCAGGTCTGACTTCATCACACACCTCATAAGCGCAGGTCCGCGTCCATATCGCCTGCGCCCAGCCTTCTTGGCCCCGAATGATAGTCGATGAACAATCTGGGATCCGTTAGCGTTTATCTGGACCCCATTCCGATCGCAGAGCGGTCGCATGAAACGATTGCGATGCTCGCAATACGATACATTACAACCACGGCGGATTGTCGTGGCCTCCAGCGTCTCCACAAAACGTGTCTCGACCCTTGCGGTATATGAGCTAGACCCGCACGCCGTTGAAGCTGATACTTGCATCTGTCATCCTTTTTTCCGCAGCGTTGGTCTCAAGATATATTGTTCAAGCACATCCCTTGTCGTCTTTTTGTTCTTTCGCGCCTCCTCTTCTGTGACTACAGAGCGCTTCTTCGATGTCCATACCCATTTATCGGCACAACCTGGACTATGATGACTGGGAAGTCGCGTCGGTGTATGACAGCGATGACTGTGACAGCCTGGGTGGGAGTACAGACGACGAGTCTTCGCACTCCTCGGGTTCTTTCGATGATCCCGCCTTGCGCATGCAGGGCCTCCTTCACGACGACGAACGTCGTCGTGTCGAGTATCCAGTGCCACAGCTACAACTACAGCAACAGCACCAAATCTACCCTCCAACGACGCTCACCCATCCTCGATGGGACCCGCGCTATGTACCCGGGAAAGGAAGCAACTTCGCTCCGTCGCCGGCTCCAATCGTACCCCCTCCAGGGGTGATCTTTCCTCACAAAGATTGGGTCCACTCCTCGCAAGATACCTACTGGCATCCTCCCGCCACCCAGATGCCATCCATCTCCGATCGACCAACGGATGCGGGCCTAGATCTGGTGGAGCCATCCACACCCTCGTTACTTCTCGCGCCATCTTCACCCCCTCTTGTATCGTCCGCACTGATAAGGCGGCCGTCGCCTTCCGTCACGGTGCCCGGCACTGGCACGGGGTCGAACGTCAGCATCCATGCTTCTCCTATCGCGCCGCCTCCACCACGTTATCACGAAGTAGCTTATACCATTTCGCCGCGCCTCGCGGAGGCAGGGTGTCAGGCACATTCGGGTATGACGATGAGCCCTCCTCGGAGGTCTGGGCATGACGTCTTGTCGCCATACGCGCCTGCGGCTGGACATGCAACGATGCCACGGGGGCCACAGTCAAGCGAGGAGATTGCCATGCCAGTGGCAGTGGCAGACGGGCGTTACGGCAGTAGCGTGGCTGGTGGCCGCCACCCGAGTCATAGTTCGGGAGACCGTCCCGATCGAGTATACGCTCCACCGGTGCCAAGAAAGGATGAGCATGCGTACGAGCATGTCAATGAATACGATGCCGATGGTGGGCGAACGAGGAGGGCGAGGCCGCAGACGCGCGAGCGTCGGCCCAGCATATGGCAGCGATTCGTGCGACGGTTTAGTCCATCGCGCGTATCGATCGGACAAACTTAGAAAGTGTTGTCGGAGTGTTCCTGTGTCAACGGGGATGGCAGGGCCGCATGGATGGAGGCGCTGGCTGCTATATATTTATGCATATCACTGGCTGGCTGGCTGCTTGACTCTTTTGCGTCGGGGATATGATTGTACGTATGTATAATGTTATGCCGCAGAGTCAGCGCGATCCATGCGTAGCAGTATGTACAGTATGTGAGCACGGTGATGGGATTGAGCCGAGAGTTTCGCAGGTGGCCAACACCCTGACAAATCAAAAGCCGCTCTTGCAACACCTAGATCAACGTTGTCCACTGCGCCGTTGTTCTCAACCATGTCTCTTCCGTGCCAGATCTAAGTCTCAAACGCTCGCCTTGGTTACGACCCTTGATAATTAACCGCCATCCTGAAACACGTCGCCATATACCCAGTCCAGATCGATATCCACCACAACCACACCGCACAACTATTATAATATAACTTGACCTTGACCACATCTTTCTGATCTTCATGTCGTCCCCCTCAAGCCAGCCGCCGCCTCCGCCTCCTCCTTCGGGTTTTCCACCTCCGCCTCCCCCTTCGGGTAGCCCACTACCACCACCGCCTCCACCACCGCCTTCATCATCCTCGACGAGCACCAATTCCACGTCGAGTATCACGAGCGCCAACTACTTTTTTGGCTTCGTCATCACCTTTGTCGTCCTCCTTCTCCTCTTCGTCGGATGTGGTGTCGGCTCCTGGCGACGATTCCGACTCATCGGGACGGCGTGGGACGAGCGGTTGCAGGCCATGGAAGGGAGTCCGATCGTGGGACGAAAGCGCGGTCGGCGGCGACTGGTACGACCCGTGTGGTGGGAGCCGTGGACGTCTCCCAAGGCCGCGCCGGGAAATTGGCAGGGCGTACAGGTCGGTGTTCTCTGTCTGTCCAACGCGAGCGTCCCCTCTTCTTTATCTTTGGAGGGGCGCTTTGCGTATGCGTTGATGGATCCCACGGCTGACCGACGTCGTTTTTTTTTGCATGTTCGCCGTCATGCAGCCGATCTCTGCAGCGTTCCTTTGGTCGAGGAGGAAACTGGCCACGGGCGCACGTAAATCGGAGACGGAGCAGACGCCAGGGCGGCGGCAAAACGACGGTTCGGTACGCGGCGTGGGCGCGACGTTACGGACGTATGTCCTACCCCGGCGTCCGCGGTGCGTTCACCAGCCGAAACCACTGCCGGTCGAACGACCACCACCAGAGGCTATTCAAGTTGCCGTCATGATCGCCATGCCACACCGCCCGTCTGCGTCACTGACGAACAAGCCGAGCTATGTAGGGCACGCGAGCGCGGGGGAGTACCAGATCGGCGTCGTGCGGATACCTTGGCCGAGCGGTGATGGACCGTGATGCATGATGCGTGGAACCCCATCTGTCTTTCTCTCGTCTTTTTCTTTTTTTCTTTCTTTGTGGATGCACAATCGGGTCGCTCTGGATTTCATGTTGCTGTGCCTAATTTCCCCCAAAGTTTTCTGCTTTCAAGGTACCATAACGCATTCCAGTGCTCACTATTCACCTTGTGTTCTTCATTACTCGCTTTCCTTTACCGGCTTTGTAATGTAGAACGGAGGTCTGAGACCTGCACAACAAACCATGAAGATGTTGACATCCCTTGGGTCTCTACGACATCGCAGACGGTTGAACATGCATCAGGTAGTGATTATGACCTTTCACGCTGATATTGTATGACACGAACGTAATTCATGATAGGATATGATAGCACTGGTCAGTCAATAAGGTACTTGCGTTTAAAGAAGGCGCGGAGGTGGAAAATCTGCCACACGCCCAAACCCACGAGGGAGAGGAGCGTGAACCAGGCAAAGTTTTGCACGCGGTGATTCGTCGAGACTGGTCAAGGGGGCGCATGAGCGTGAGGGGTATGAGCAATGGGAATGGGTCGTACGATTCGTGTTGGCGAATCTCTCTTCCCGTTTCTTGAGGTAGTCCAGTTCGTCCACGATCTCTTTGACGAGTCCTTCCAGTTTGCGCATCTCTGTCTCGAGTCCGGATAGAGACTCTTGATTGGCGATGGCACTGGAAGGGTCGGTGAATGAGCGAGAAAGGGAAAGGGAGCGTAGAGGGACATACTTGTAGTCGACCGCATCCGCACCGATATCAACGTCGAGGTCGATCGTCCGCGTCATATTCCGTACGATCTGCGTCTTGATCTCTGTAGATTCGACACGTTCAGCCCACGGTCGACGTAGAGAGACGCGACACTAGAGAACGTACCCTTTGCTAAATGGTTTTTGAAACACACGCCAATCTGGCCCTCGGCGTGTGCGGTGACCGCGAGGCGGGTCTCGCCATTGATGTCCTTTTTGGAGAGGTAGACGTTTCGCTGGGGCGTCGAGTCGATGATGTCGATGTCGATGCGTTGACTGGGGCCAGGTCCGACGTTGGCGGTGACGATGACGAGGGCGTGTGGATGGGCTGCGTTCCATATGCACTTTTCGGTCGGGATTTTGGCTGGCGGGAGGGCGAATTTGATGGCGGTGGAGAAGGGCAGGAGGAAGAGGGAGAGGAAGAGGAAGAGGAAACGGGTGGTGGGGAACATGTCAATGAGTTGGCGCCAGGATGGCGTGTTCGTATGAGAGAGGCTGTTGGAGACGGCCGTAGACCTGAGAGTGGAACGTGGAGAGCAGCAGCTCTGCGAAGTAGGTAGTGGACGTGGTAATTAACAAAAGTGTACTGTCACACGTGGCTAATGCCAAGTCAAGTCTTCTCCGGTCATTCAGTCTACCTTCAAGTTTACACATCGTTCTGGGACACAAACGCCATTCACTCAAATTGGCCCAGTCATTGTAGATAGTGATAGTGACGAGATGTGGTCAGTCGCTCTCTCCCAAGATTGCAGCTTTCTCGTGACTGGAGGATATGATAGGAGTGTCATGATTCATAACCTCAGCGATATCCTTCCGGACTCGTTATGATCTGCTTGCTTATCGGATTAAGTTACATATCGGCTTTCACTGTCACACTCCCTTCACCTACGAGCGGAGAACAACCTGAATCGGAAACCCCTCCAGATAGGCCACAGCAACAACAAGGTGAGCAGTCTTCAACGTCAGGTGACTGCCCGAGTCGACTCCGGTATGAGTTTCTCATGTTGTCGTCGGGGGGATTGCACTGACTCTTACACTCCTATGCAAGGGAGAATACACGACATTACTGGCAAGTCCCCCCGAGTCGGAGACCCACAGCAGGGATGGTGAAGATGACCTGCTCGAGGTAAGAGTTTGTCCCTTTCCTTCTAGATCTGGTTTTTACAATGACATAACGTCGGATCGCTACAGTCTAGCACGCCTGGACCCGTATTTGACTACGATGAGGTCTGATGATTTGACTGTTTTCGTGTTGACATTGCCGGAGCCACCGTCCCCGGCACTTTCTCATCGCGAGGTTGAAGTGACACCGCCCCGCTCGTCCCGGGCCACCTCGCAGACTCATCGGATGCCCCGTCCATGCTCTCCCTTGGAGAGGCGTCTCCAGAGGAACATCGTCGCACTGTCGAGTCACCTGAGGTTCACATTGGTGGTTAAAAGTGGCTTTAGACGAGATTCAAGAAGGCTAACAAGAATCGGGATTTGCACCCACCAGAGCAACTTTCTACAAAGTCTAGTCGACCTGCCGATTCCCGACCTCGTCCCAAATCACAGCCAAGAATGGATACTACAAAGAGCGACCTTTGACGGTGGCTGCAGCTCAACGTGTGCGAGTGGGTGTCCTCGTTATTCGTAAACAAGTGGTTCGCGGTGTGTCTGACGAACGCCAACTTAGCGAGCGGTCGCAAAATCTGTGGAAAAAAAAAAGTTCGTTGTCGCCTGGTTTGTTGTGGGCACTACCATGGCGGACAAGGATCTGCAGGTGAAAAAGCAGCGGGACTTGTGTGTCTCTTTGTAGTGATGGTTGTCCGCGTCGCGAACACTCACGTCCTATTGGGCACGCATCTCAAAATCTCATTCCCCGGCCGCGACAGGGGTCCATGTCACGGTGCGCATCCAGTCGTTTAACTTACAATTTTAGGCTAACGGTGGAATGCATCAGCAAGAAGTAGATCGCGTCCAAGTTGTCCGCATGGATGTTGTGTTTGCGCTCGGGTACTAAGGATGGGAAGCATTGATTGCAGTGAATGACTGCATGCTACGTTGGTTCGTGAGTTTGGACGTTGATTACGCCGTTCTTCAAGATCGTGTCATGCCGCAACACCAGTATGTATACGGTTTCGATATATACATGCGTCCGTGGCTGAGCGCAGCGCTTGGTCTAATGTCAGGAGGTACCGTGTAGCAACGCCATGACCCGCCCGTTACGCATCGTTTCTTGAGCGGATTCAAGAATCACCACTGTGAGTCATAAAAATCAATTCACAAAAGACATTCCTCGGGTTCCAGCGCCACAGTGAGTGCCGCGAGTGGAGGATCAAACGATCAGGGGTCCGAATTTCTTAATCGAAAGAGAGAGAGCCTGCCTGAAGCCTTCTAGGTCCTCGGTCTTGGGAATTATTCCAGCCAACTCAAGCCAACCATATCGACACGAGATGCAGCTCGCCCAACTGGGATCGCTGTGACATGGGCAGCAAAGCTCTACCCAGTTCACTGCGCAGAGAATCAACTTTCAAGTTGGCCGTCGTCTATCCTCTCCGTTTGAGGTTTCGCGTCTGACACTGTGATGGTTCATTGCTCTACTCATTCGGGTTCAACGTTCAGTCTCGGGCGGGCATAATATCCTTACTTCCTGCATGAAGAAAACCACCCAGCTGGGAATGGTTACGAAGTGAATAGCATACACAAGTGCTACTAGCTGAGCATGATGTGAGGAGATCATTACTAGTTACGTAAGCATGTGATTGGAACGGTAGTAGCACGACTCAGCACTAAGCTTGTTCCTGTGACTCCAAACCGAGTAACATGTAGTACTACAGCTGGTGTACCAGGTGGTGAGCACATGTACAATCTCATCCCCCATACCTTCATCCCCCCAACCACTCCTCGGGAAACAGGTACACTTGCGACGGATCTCGTTAAGATTCCGACAACATGGTGTTGAGGGACTGGATCAAGGGCATACGTGGCTCAACATTCCAACTAAATGAAGATGACATAGTTGTATTGTGTGTTTTCTGAAGGGTTTTTAGGCTGACCCCACACTGACTTGTGGACTGTCATCTAGTCTAGTGGGCCCCTCCGGAAGCGGAAAGAGTTTGGTACGACCTTTCTCTTGCCATGACATAATGGTTGGGCTTCAACGCCCCTGCAGTTTATGGAGGCAGCGACAAGGAGCGATACTGGAATCAGAGTTGGCACAAGCCTTCGACCCTCCACGAGGAGGCCACACGCCATCAGATGTGAGCTCACCGAAGAAGCTAGGAGTGCCTTTGGGGCCTCGATACAAAGGAACATAGTGTTTGTAGACACGCCTTCCTTCAACACTGACGAAACCGATGGAGCAGAAAGGGAAATGAGTGATTGGTTGAGCAAGTCAAAGTAAGACTTTGCTGATTTACTGGACGCCAACAACCAACATTCTGTCTGTTCAGATTAAGGCCTACTCTTGTCGGGACCATTTACACGCATAAAGTTGAAACCGTTCACGAACCCATTCAACCACACTTGGATAGTTTCGCCCGTACTTTTCCACGGGATCTCAACACTCTCCCCCAACGATTACATGGCGTCCTCAGCTACGAGGGCGTACTTGACGAAGAAAAGATCAAAGACCACAGGGCAACGTTCCAGGCTCAGCTATATGCACTGCGTCCGAGCCGGTCTCAGGGCAACCAGTTGAATTGGCATACTTCCCTGCATCCAGACCTTTTCGAACGGGGTAATTATGAAATGGCTTGGCAAGCAGTAGTGGCACTATTTTCTCCCCATGTAAGCAGTCGTACATTCACAATGCTGGCTTATTGGATAGAGTGCATGTTGTCCTTCCCTCATTGACACACTCCTTTAGGCACGTACTCGAGAAGAACATGAATCGGAAGCACCTACAGATGGGCTACAGCAACAAGATGAGCAGCCTTCAACCTCGGGCGACTATGATAACCAATCACCGGAGGCGAGTCCAGTACGAGATTGCCATTCTGTCACTGAAAGAATTGCACTGACTCCTGCATTCCTACGCAAGGAACAACACGCAACGTCAAGTCTGCCCCAGTCGGAGACCCACAGCGGGGATGGTGAAGATGCCCTACTCGAGGTAGGAGTTTGTCCCTTTCCTTTTCGATGCTCGTTTTTCACGACAGCGTAAGGTTGAGTTGCCGCATAGTGCACCCCCACCTCAGTTTAACTGTGAGGAGGTTTGTGATGATTTGACTGTTGTCTTGCTTTCATGTTGACGTTGCTGGAGCCACCATCCCCGGCATCCTCTGCTGATCATTGTGAGGTTGAAGTAATGCTGCCAAGCACATCACAGGTCATATCGCAGCTGCCAGCTGCTCCGCCCGTCACTTCCCCTGCAGAGGCGTGTCCAGAGGAACACTGCACTACTGCCGAGTCACCTGTGGGTACACCGACGGTCAAGCGGTGGCGATTCAAGAAGAAGACCAACAAGAGCCAGGCTTCCCATCCTAGTCGGCCTGGCGATCCCCGATCCCGTTTCAAATTATGGGCGAGAGCGAATAGCGCAAACCAGCGACGTTCGACGATGGCTGCGGGTCGCCGTGTGCCAGTGAGCGTCCTCCTCGGTCGTGGACAAATAAAGTACGGCGTGGCTGATGTAGCATCTTAGCGAGCGGTCGGACTAACCATAAGACGGGAGCGTAGTTGGTTTAGTGTACTTGCGGACGCCATTTTTCGTCCTGCGTCGTCGCGTCAATCAGATACCAAGGCCGCTGAAGCGAGTCAGTCGAACAAGGACGCCTCCGGTGGCGGAGAAGGTCATGCAGATCCAAAGAATGCAGATCCTGTGTGTCTTTCTGGTGACAGTGAATCACGTCCCGACAGCTCACTCTTTACTAGGCGTCGCGCCAAAGAGATACCGAGGCCGCTGAAGCGAACCAGTCAAACAAGGACACCTCCGGTGGCGGAGAAGGTCATGCAGATCCAAAGAATGCAGATCCTGTATGTCTTTATGGTGACAGTGGACCACGTCTTTTGACAGCTCACTCTTTACTAGGCGCAACAAGTGAACAATCCGTCTCAGCCCCCAACCGGGAGGGTCAATGTCGCGGTGAGCGTGTGTACGCCTTTGACTTACATTGTCCGACTCACAGTGCATCACATCAGCGAGCACCAAGGGCGGGTACCGTTGCGATCACGCTCGAGTTCCCGGCATGGATGTGTTGTAGGCCGGATATCGAAGATGGAGAGGCTCTGGTCCATGCACGTCATTCATGAGTTTACATATTTACTACGCCGTCGGGGTCATTCCAAAGCATTTGTATGCGTTCTGATACACATCCATGACCGAGTTTGCTCAAAGGTGCCACTGAGGACTTCGTGAACAACGGACCAAGCGCGCATAGTCACCGGAGTCAAGAACCACGGCTTTGAGTCGGAACCCTCCCAATTGACATCAAGATATAGATGAACAAAGACATGACTACAGGGGCAATTAGACTACATGAGTAGTGTTGATGTGCATAGAAAACAAGGATGTGTGTAATAGATCATTGCTAATTCAAGCTGGACGTCGGTTGTTGAGCTTGCAACGAGTGAACGAGAGATAGAGTAAGACGAGGCACTCACGACCTCACACGAGACCTGTAAACGGGAACAATGTAGATGAGATGTGTGACGGTGGTCGATCCGTAACAAACGATCCTGCCTTTCCATGCTCGCATAGAGCGGGCTTGTCCGTTTTATTCAATCATACGCCTTCATCGCTTCTTCCAGCGCTTCAGCGTCCACGCCAAACGACACATCAAATGAAGAGTCAGCGTCCTGACTCCCCCGCGCCGTCATCTTGGCCACACCCACATTGGCTGCACCGCCACGCGGGGTCGGTCTCGAATTGGTCGT
>QGOI01005961.1:0-13895 GCA_003313885.1 Boletus sp. MG55
GACTCAAATCACGATCTGGAAGACTCGGAATCAGTCGAAGCAGCTGATGGAGTTACCAAGTCGTGCTATGGGCCCACGTCGGATCCGTTAGAGAGCGAGAGACACCGAGCGATTGTTACAAAAATGGCGAGGAACCGTGTGAGTGGGAGTAAAGAAGAGCGACGACTCAAACCCCTTTTCCGAGAGAACTGGCAAAGGGATTAAGGGGAACGCCACGTGACAACGCTGACAAAAATGTGCATCGGATTCGACGGCATTTCTTATTACATTTGGTAGTACCTTGTCGCGTCACTTTTCTCGAGGTGAGATCTGTGTGCCGTGAAAAACGCGGCGACCCCAACAGCGAAGCAGAGTGTTCTAACGGTGACTCGGATAGGGACTCGCGAGCGCGTCGACGGAGTGAGCATAGCTGAGTTAGAGGGCCAGTAGGTCATCCAGGCCGCAGGCGAACAGGACGGGATGAGGGCGATGGCGATGATTGGATGTGCCAGAGTGATGGCGATGGCATTGTATATGATAGGGAACGGATGGTGCAGCGAGCAGCGCACGCAGCGACTCGAACGAGTCGATACGCGATTGTAGGCAATGTGCATGATGCAGCACGAACGATGCAAGCGCACGACGGCGAACGTACCTGAGGCATCCACACCACCTACTAACGACCCTAGACGACGTTGTACTGAGCACTTGAACCCACTGTGCCAACATACTCAAGTTGCAACCTCTAGGAGAAGAGCTCAACCGTAATGGCTCGATTTTCTGAATCAAAATGTATACAAAAAACTATTCAAGCTACCCATCTGTGGCACGTCCGAAGGTTCTGAATCCCCCACGCTTGTTATACGTATGCAGATCGACAGCCAAACTGCGAAGCTCATCCCTGATCGCCGCCAACAGCTCTGCTAGGATGACTCTCCATGGTACCATACGTCTCAATTTCCCCATGTTCATGTAGTACCTCGACACTACCTCGCCTGAATGCCTCCCGATCATCCTCGTACACTGTTGAGGTACAATGAGAAGAGTGTAAAAAAATCCCTCAAAGAGCATTACCACACTTACAGAACGTCAGCTCCTCGAGCGTGCGCCCCGATGTCTCGGGAAACATCAGGTAGACGAACACGATCTGGAAGGCATTCCACACACAGTAGCTAGCGTATTTCAGCACCTGTCCGTTTGCGTCCATAAATTACCAAGCTTACATGATGTACCATCTCCAGCCTATCGTGCCCCATCGACTTCATCAGAATTACAAATCAATTGTATAGAACAGATGAACGCACCTGCAACGTCGATCCCAATTGGATTCACGAACTGATTTACGAACGCTGCAATGTTGCCCCACCACTCAAAGATGGCGATGCCCCTGGCTCGGACATGGAACGGGAAGAGCTCGACTACGAAAGCTGTTTACATCCCAGTTCATTCTATCACACAAAGAATGGTTCAGGATGACACGGATAGCTTACTGTAGTTCAAGGCAGTGAATCCTAGGTCGTAAGCCGGATTATATAAAAATATGAGACTATAAAACGTGTAGTGAGGATGGTATACACAGCGCTTTCAGTGAAGTTTACACTCACACGAGAACTACTTGAGCAGAGACCTTGTTGTGTGTGAGTGAATAGTTTGCATTGGCCACGGTCCAAGCAGTAAATACAACAAAGAGAGAAATGGTACACGCCTACAGAATGGTTAGGAGAACGATGTCAAAAATAGTCCACAACCACATTACTCACTAAATACATCCTCCGTCGAGGGTATCGAGGAGCTATCAACGCAAGAACTGTACAAATAACGAGGTTCCAAGAAACTCTGGCAAGGTTGATGAAGTTCTTCGTCTGATTATCATGAATACCAATGTTGTCTAAGATCGGCGAGAGGAAATATCTGTCAACGCAGTAAGCAGGACAGTCCAACAGCCGGCAATCAATGGCAAGTCTCACAAAATTAGTCCAATTCCACTCCACGTAGTGAACAGACCAAGGAAGGTTGTGATGATAACCCGTTTTCGCATTCCTGGAGTTGAAAACACCTCCTTCTGGCTCATCTGGGCGATCTTCAGTCCTGCTTCGAGTGCCTGCACGATCTGAGCATATTCCGCTTTGACGAGCTCCGAGTTTTCGTCTCCCTCTGCATGATATTTCACAAGAATGGCGTACGCTTCATCTCCCCTCCCCCTCGACAAGAGCCAACGAGGAGACTCTGGGAGGAGCCAAATGAACGAGACTTGAAGGAGACTAGGCATCGCTTGAATGAATGATGGGATTCTCCATCCCCAATTACTGGTCATGGCAAATGTCCCGAGAGTCACGCCAGCAGCACCCACAGCACCTAGGATGGATTTGCTTAAACAGCCTTCTCATAGACAATCATGATGTCAATTTACCGAGGTAATAACAGGCATTGAAAAGGCTACCCATGACAGCTCGCTCCTTAGGATGTGAGATTTCTTCGCATAGTTTAAAAAACTAATAGGCAGGTTAAAATCACTTTGACGTACCTCCAATCAAAGAAGAGGCAGCTACCACACAGAAGACATTAGCAAATCCAAGGATGAAACGAGCAATGATAAACAGCATGACTATTGGTTTCAAGATGAAAAACATCCCCGGGTTGTGAGACATATCAGTCACTTACAATCCCATGCAGATCCTTGGAGAATAACCCCGATGATCGACATCATACCTCCGAGCAATATCGAATATCGCCTTCCAATTTTATCGACAACAAAGGGGGCAAACGGAACAGCAGCAACACAACCCAAAGGATACATCGCAACCATGAGTCCCAACGAAGCGGAACGAGGATGATGATAATCTGTCTCCCGAGTCAATCCTTTATGACATCAACTATGGAGACTGCCTTACATTCGAGCCACGACGACACGGCCTGCAGGCCATTTACCAAGGTTGATTCAAAGCTTTATCCGCGTCAGCGATTGACCATCAAATACACATACGGAAACACTTGCCCATTCGTTACCTCCACTCCGAGACAGGTCGGAAACATCAAGAGATATAAGAGTCGAAGGTTGGGTTTGCTATACCAGGGAACCTTGTCTTGCTGTGCAAGCCGAGAGACGATTGCGTCGTTGCTTTCTAGTTGCGCATAGCTACCCTGTCTACCCCTCCGCGAGTCCATTTTGATCAAGTGAGGATCGTGACTTGAAGCAAGATTGGTATACCCAGCCTATGGTGTACTTTGCCTAGGAAATGCGCGGCGATTGTTTAGAGACCCCGATGAATTGACTCGCAGGGAGAGCAGTGGGAGCATCTCCACCCTGGCTCCAGGCTAGAGGTTCGCAATTATGTAAAACGCAGGGCGTTCCAGGTGGCGATACTAAACTTCCTGCCATTGGCCATGTGTCATCTGACGGTAGACTGGTGACCAGTCCGTCTAAAAGAGGAAATGCTGACGGCCCTCACGTACGTACGTAGTACTGCTCCTCAGGCTGGGGCCAAATTTCAATCTTCATTTGGCCTTTCCGAACCTCAAAATCTATAGCATGGGCAAGATTGGGTCTCTACTATCGACACAGATCCATTAGGCTACTATGATAAAAGTTTGGACGGACACTGAAGTAAATGTTATGCTACACGGGACACATGAACAGGCGAAAGAAATGGAATAACCCTAGGGAACGGGCGAAGTGAGGCAAAAGTTGGTCGGCGATACAAAAGGTCAGACTGGTTGACCGACATCCTGGTTCGAAGTCTGTAAATGGTGATCTCTGGGGAGTACACGCGCAGGTGCCGCCAGCGCAGGCATGCTCTCCCAAGAGATGCGCGTGTGACGTGCGAGGTTACTCAAAGAAGGGAGTCGCGGTGGTCTGTCAGTCAATCCTTCGTCCATACTAAGCCGCAAGTTGGACTGCCAACGAGAGGGATTCCGAGTGGCGGTGCTTCGAACGAGAGTGAAGGCGAAAAGGAGTGGCGTTTCACTGTAAGCAGTCGCGACCGCCCGCCGCTTAGACCGTTACGCCAAAAGGCAGTGATACTGAATGGTTAGCATTCAGTATCCCGAGCGGTATATATGTATGCTAGTTATAGGTAACTAGGTAAGCGGTAGGCTTACATTCACCCGTGCTTGGATGGGCATAGAAAGTTGCTCTAATCCCGTCTGTCGATCCACACCGTATCGACAGGGTGTGTCTGTTCACCGGCGTGTGTGAACCGCCGTTTTTGCTTCGAAACCGTGCTAGAATAAGCGTAATCCCATGCATGTCAGCCAGTGTACTTCTGATCGCCAACGAACTCACGTAAGTAGCAGTGGACTGGATGGCTCTGAATACCCGGGGTAACAACAGACCAACCAAAATGCCTGGCGGTAAAAGCCTCTCGCCTCCTGACCCCAACCAAAGAATGCAAAAATAACGAATACACAAAGAATGTAGAACTAGCTGCAGAAGGTATACTCTGCCAGACGACGGTTGGGTATTGGACAATTTGAGAGAAGAAAAAAGTGTATCCAGGCCCACGATACATAGGGAACGGGCTGATTGCTAACCGCGTTCATGATGATGGCGTAGAGGCTCAACGGGACAGTGAAGATGATTTCACAGCAACACAGCGCCATGAGGCGCCAATAGCGTCCAGCACTAATTATAATGGAAAAGCCTGTCTGCAGTACTCTTTTCAATTCCTCTTTTAGTAAAAGAGCTCTGCGAAAGATGAGGACTGGTAGGTCACAGCTATCAGGCAAAGAAAACCAGACGAAGGCTCGTGATCGCCGACCTGCATATATAAGGCTGATCAAACCGATGAGCAGGGGCCACATGAAGAGCAGGAAGTATGCAACAGGGGTGTTGACGACGGCGAAGTAGCATCCAATCTGTTCAAAGATAAAGAAGCGTTGGCCTTGTATACCGTATAATTGAATCCTATGCTCATTCAAACATCATATACTGTAACTGACTTGAGATTCGCTCCAGCTCATGCCTGTGCTATGGAGATATGAGTGTGCTTCAACACATCATAGGAGTCTGTACGCGCCTGACAACGATCATAAAACACGAGATCTGCATATTCCGGTTCGCCCAAGTCGGCTGGGCAATCAGGAAAACCTTTAGCTTGGCAGCGAGTGGCCTTCCAGACGGATGCTGATGATCTGACCATCAAGAACCCTCGTAAATACTTGTACGTGTGTGCAAGACTCAAGAGGTCCGGGGATGTACAAATAAAAAGATCTATCACCTCTATGCGGCCGTCAGCGAAGTGTCAAAAAAAAAAGGAGAAACGAAACACACGCACGAGGTACAACATGTCGAGATTCAATTGAATTAGGTCTCCGTTTCCAGCCTTTGCTCGACGTGCTTCGCTCGGTCCCTGTGGACCTTCTTCTCGATGTTTCTTGGTTAGCGGTGGGGCACCAGTCACTCACCCGGAGGAAGCAGTCCGTCGTACTCGTCGACATGTCCTGACTCGATCGTATCCGAAGTTGATCGTGTCTGCGCGATGGTGCAAGTTCGTTGAAAAGGGGTGATTGGTAGCGTAGATCTCATTCATAATGGGTGTGCGAGACGCGTATCCTATTTTCATACCAATTAGGTCAAGCGAAGATGCTATTGAATATTCCGTCGCACCTTTTCCACATTACAAAAGTCTCCTGTCGTTTCCGCTAATGTCATAGATAAACATGGGATCAAATTTTTGGTGGTTCGCGTCAACCGATGACCCAATTCATTTTTCACAACGCGTAAATCGAGTCTCCATCCCTCCGATGACACTGTATATTTTCCATGATTAGTTATGTCCCACATCGGAATGCGCAGGGATCACTCGAAATTGGGTACTAAAAGGTTACCTCGTCGTCTGCCATAGCCCTGCGAACGCGCTCGGTACTCTTGAAAGAGTCCAAAAAGATACCCGTGATAAATCTCATTCTCGTAAGCCAACACAAATGAACCTCAACTGAAAACTGGCGCAAAAAGCGTGCTCCCGCCGGTGATATCATAGCGCGGACCGAGCGGCTCCCTGACCACCTCAAAGATCATATGCCCATCAATCGTGTCATCGTGCGATCGAGCCGACTCAGCACCTGCCAGCACCCATTGACCCTAATACCATCAGGAGCAATCTACTCAGTGGCGCCAGTACGCGAATGGCGAGTTCATACTCACCATATAAGCATAGTCTCCCAATCTTACTGCTCGCAACTTGGAACCCGGTCGAAGCATCATAGATCGAGCTTCTTCCTTTGTGAAGCTCACGTTTCTGCTCTTTCCGAGAGGACGAAAACGATCCGAGTGTAGTGAACAGCGTTCAGACTCGTCCGAATGTTCTGCGAAGTCGACGCTGAAGTCAGATGCCAAGGGTCCGGCCACACCATCCTCGATCCACATGACATGTAGGCTGAGCGTGCGGAGGGAGTTTCCATTGCTTATGGCTTTGGCGATCGATTCCTACAAGTGATTTGTAAAGATTGACATATACCTCACTATGCGAGGGGAAAGGCTCACCACGTCAGGACTAGCCACCGTACAATGTACGGTCTCCAGGGCACGACATTTGAGACACAGTTGCGACAGGGAGTCCAGGTTCAACAATGCAGCCCCAACAATCAACTCCCTGAGAGCCTGTCCCTGCTTCGTTGCCAAGAAGACAATAAATGGCCATGGAATCGCCACGCGGCCGTATACAGAAAATGAATTGAGCGTGAGTGACTTGAGGGACCCCACATGCGGAAAGAGCGATCGAGTCCACGTCCATAGCCTGTCCGGACCAAGAATATCCACTGATCCAGTCCGAACAACCAGTTGTCCCAGAGCAGGGAGAGGTGTGGAGGGCACACGATAATTTCCAGATCCCAAGTATTCCGTGTCAAGGGAGATGAGGTTCGGCAAGGATCCCATGATGACAGGAATAGCGGCACTGGGAACTCCTTTGAATTTAAGTTGGCGAAGTAGTGGAAGCTTCAAAAAGACCGATATCAGGATGGTGGGAGGAACACCAGCACATCTCTGTCAATATGACGATGAGCATGAATGCACTCAAAATGTGCCAGAGGAAACGTACCCCAAGCTCTAAATGTGTCAAAGTAGAACTGAGTTCATCCGCCCAGCCTTGCAATACCCGTGGGCGACCGGAATTTAATGACCACACAGAAAGGCGATTGATGCCTTTGGTCTTGTTCAACAATGCCCAGGCGTCTTCTCCGACATCATAGTGGGTTCGGATGACGAGTTCCTTCAATGGAAGGGTAACTAAGACTTGGAGTATCGGCAAAAAATTAAGCATTGGGGTATCTGTATCATCTATATACTTTGCAGATGCAAGGTTCGTACACAGTCGCAGTGCCGCTGTGATGTTGTCGATGATTCGTGGATCCACGCGACGAAGATGCTGAACAGCGCCTGATACAGTAGTTGGTCGTCATTGGAAGCAGGTATAACTAGTATGAAAGAGCACCTGTTTCGGTAACCTTCCGGACATACTGAGCTAATTCTGGTCGTTGAAGTAACGTGGTACAGGGATGGAAGAGAACCTATTGGGATAAGATCAAATAACAGAGAAAGAGAAGGCAGGAATGATGTGCACCTTTTCTTCACTTATACGAGAGTCGAGAGTCCTGTATAACAGTGGAGTAGCTACGCGGTTAAACGTCGAACTGACAAGGGCAGTATTCACTAAGTCACGTCGATCGAGATGATCGAGTATCGGATGCAGAAGATCGAGAGGCGCGTTTTCCGTCATCCGGTTGAGTCTAAGGGCCGTCAGCTGAACGAGCGATCAACATGGACCGAGACATAAGTATAAGAACTACGATCCGAGCGTTTAGGGCCGATGACGTGGAGTGTACGGCCCCAGTAAAACTTGACGCAAGTTGCTCCACTGACGTAGTCTATTAAATGATGGGAACAACGTCGTGGCACCAGCCCTGATTCAATATTCCATCATGGCTCAATGAGCACCTGTCACAACCACAGCACGGGACTTCCATGCCGAACCTGGAACTTCTGAATCTGCACTCGACTCATCCATCCGATCCGGTGGGCCAACGCCCGCGGCCGTGAATCGGCGAAATCCGTGACCAATCCACATGTTTGCCGGTGTCCAGCCTATTCAACGTTGAGCATTAACATTGAAGCGACACGACAGGCAAGTGAACTATTCAACTTCATCTCGCGGTTAGCACCTCCCTTGCCGAGCCACGGGGTAACAGGAACTTCTTGTCAGCTTGCAGAAAAAACCCCGGTCCAGTAACGATGTCAGCGTTTCAACGACTTGAATGCAACCGACCGACATCACAGGGTGGCTAGAATCAATCGGGCAATCGTGCTCTGCCACATTGACAGGAACAAAGCTGAGCGCCCATTAGATCCGAGTCACGTATCAGCGACTTGGGACCGTAGGTGCCTGGTATCAGTCCTTATATCCTGATCAGAACCATCTTTCTTCCCAGGACCACACAATCTCGTACATGGACTCGCAAATTTTCGAGGTCGAATGCCACCCTGATGCCACCGACAGACTCGAGAAAGGCTACTTTGAAGTTCAGCCTCTGCACCAAGGAGCGTGCCATGTAGATGCAGTACGGGATGCACAAACATGCCATCGTCGAAATATCAACAAGTACGTCTGGACCGTTTGTGGAGTCTTGGTGTGGGGCTGGGTCCTTCTATCACACCCGGAGGGAATAGACTCTTTTGGCCAGCTTGATCGTCCATCGGTATGCAATCCCATGTTTACGTTACTTACCATAGTTGATATCTTCTGCAGCTTTCGGTCGGCGGCAAAGTGGGGTTCCCCATTCCCGCAGACGGAGAAATCCATCGATGCGTGGGCAGCTCTGATTGGACGACTTACTACGACCAGCCGCCTTGGGCGCCAGAGCATACCTATGGGGCTGAGGCTGCATTCTCTCTCCCACTCGATTCAGACGCTCTCTATCTTTTCTCGCGGGGAGCATACCAACAAGGTCTGGTCAACATCGAACAATCTTCAGAAGCCTCGGTTACTGTGGACATTCTCGTCCGAGTTACCTATCAATATGACGAAGCACTTCAACGTGCTTCTGTCTGCCAGATGGAGCGAGCACGTGGAGAACACGGTGTTGGCATTTTCGTTTGTTACGATTAATTACTTCCATCGATCAGTTATTCATCTAACCTCTTAGACTCCACAAACATCGACCCATTACGATTCACAGGATCAGCTGAGATTTGAAGTCACCCTTACCCTACCTGCAGGGGATGACGGTCCCTTATCAGTGAAGAATCTCGAGACCGCAATGCTAGATTATAGTCAAAATGTAGCAGCTTTGCGGGATTCTGTCCTGTTTGACAAGATTTCTCTTGCATCTGTCAACGGCCGGCTTAGTGTCCAGGCAAGTTCATGATAATATTGGGGTCCGCTCGCTCTCTGACATGACGGTCTAGTCTATCGTATCTGAAGTCAGCCGATTTTCGTTGATAAATGGCGACATTGACGGCCATTTCGATGCAATGTCCTCCCTTTTCCTGAGTACCTTGTACGGTCGGATTACACCTACAGTGAACTTAGTGCACCGCGGGGGCGCCGATGCGGTCAAACTCATAACACATGGGTATGTCACGCTCATTTCACTTCAGTATGTTCCATATCTGAACTATGGGGGCAGCGAAATCGACGCAGATGTTGCATTTGTTTCTGAATCTCTGACGGGAGGCGAGTTTGATGTCGACGTCAAGTCGAGCCATGAGAGTGTTGCGTTACGATTCACCGAATCCCCACTTGACTCTGTTCTGACGTGCCACGCTCAAACGGTCGTCGGCAGCATTGAAGTCGAGCTACACAGCGCGTTTGAAGGCACTTACTCACTACAGAGCGTGCTCGGCGCGAGGAACGTAGAACAACGTCAGGTGGAGGATCCTGCATGGAAAGGGCGTCATCGAGTCATCTCACAGAACACACTCGTTCGCCGCGTGGATGGAACCGCGAAATGGGTGGACAGTGACGGAAACAGCTCTACCAATAGGGGTTCTATCCTTCTCGAAACTATCACAGCATCTACTACACTCGTCATCTGATTTTCCCTGCAACGCTGTACCTGTTCATTAATAAACCAGAAGTTTAGTTGTGGTGCTGGTATAGCGTTCGTAGTACGAGTACGACTGGCTCGAAGCTCGTGCAAGGACGATCAGTTATCGGCATCACGCGGGGTTGCGGGGCGGCGATTCAATATTCAATATTCAGAGGCCCATCCCTTCAATCTGGTTGCGGAAGCCCAGTGGAAGTTGCCCAAGTGATTCCTTGCCCTGCTGTAAGTGCGTGGCAGGTAGAAAGTTCTAACCCGACCGTCGCAGGACTATTGACCACACGTTTGAAACTGGAAATGGGTGCACTGACAGGACAAGTGCGGTCAACGCCCCAAGATCTGACTACGCCGCAGCTTGTCAATGGTTGCGTTACTGCGGCATGATAAAGCACCCTGTCTGGTTTTGGAAGGCCATTGCGGCACAAGCTTGTTCCGATATGCGTCAGCTCATATATCATGCGAACGTTTTTCCCGATCGTCTACACATACATCCCCTTCCCCGCCCATGGACAAGTTCAAAGTCGGAGCGTACTCTGATGCTCCCGACAGCCTCGAGAAGGGCTGTTCGGAAGCCCAGCTCTTGCACCCAGAAGCATGCCACGCCCAGCCTCCTGCGCGAACCCATGGTCGTCGATCCCTTGTCAAACGTTACTGGATCGCTTTTGGCACCGTGGCACTAACCTGGCTCGTGTTTTCATACAGAATGCGCGTCTTCAGCCGACCACGTCACGACTCATGGGTAGTATGTAGTCACCGTGCCTGATTTACTCCAAGGTCGTACCTGACGTCTTTCGCAGCGTTGGACAGGTGACGAAGTGGGGTTGCCTCCGCCTGCGGGCGGAAACGGAGACGGACTTGAATGCGTGGGCGGCACTAATTGGACGGCTTATTACGATGACCCGCCCTGGACGCTAGAATATCCCTATGGTGCCGAGACCGCTTTCTCCCTCCCGCTGGATTCAGACGCGCTCTATCTTATCTCTCGGGGTCCCTTCCAGCAGGGCCGGGTCAACATCGAACAATCTACGGAAGTCGTCGATACGGTGGACGTCCGCGTTCGAGTGGCTTATTACGATGACAAAGTACTCGAGTATACTACTGTCTGTCAGCTGGAAAGGGCAGACAGAGAGTATGGCGTTGGCATCTTTGTTCGTTATCGCCACTTGATTCTATCGAGTCTTTACTGATCGGACACTGTAGAGTCCCCGGTGGGCACCTCGCCGCCACAAGCCCAGAGATCGACCTGAATTCGACGTTACTCTCACTCTACCCGCAGGAAACGAGGGTCCGCTGTCGGTGAAGAAACTCGAGACCAATATGCCAAATTACAGTCAAAACGTAGCAGACCTGCAGGCATCTGTCCTATTCGGCGAGATCTCTCTCGCGTCTGCCAACGGCCGGCTGACTGTCCAGGCAAGCAGTACGATGATTACTGTTTGCTCGTTCTCTAACGTTGCTACCTAAGTCCGTCACGTCCGAGGTCGGCCGATTCTCGTTGCTGAACGGCGAAATCGAGGGTCACTTCAATGCTCGATCCTCCCTCGAGTTGCACACGCTCAACGGTCGCATCGCACCGACAGTGAGCCTGTTGCACCGCCAAGACACGAATTCTCCTAATCTCACGATACACACCGTGAACGGGTATGCAAATTCTCGTTCCGCGTCTGCCACGGTCCGAAACTGAACTTTTGGATGTAGCCAGATCGATGCCGCGGTCTCGCTCACCTCGGAAGCGTTGATCGGTGGCGACTTCGAGGTCGATGTGGAGTCGAGCAACGGGGAGATTGGTTTGAAGTTCACCGACACGCCTGTCGATTCTGTCCTGCGATGTCAGGTCGAAACGACTGTAGGCAAGGTCGAGGTCGAGCTTGACAGTGCATTCGAGGGCACTTATGCTCTTCGAAGCGTGCTGGGTACGAAGCTCGTATCGCAACGCGATGTGGAGGACCCTGCAGGAAGGGCGCGTCATCGCGTCGTCACGCAGAACGAGGCAGGTGGGAAGGTCGAGGGAGAGCTCAAGTGGGTGGAGAGCGATGGAAGCAGTTTTGAAAACGAGGGATACGTTATCTTGAAGGCAATCGCTGCGTCTGTCAAACTCGTCGTTTGATCGATTTTCCGTATATCCTTGTAGCAAGTACTAGTTCGAACTTCGAATCGATGAACTCCGATATGCTTTGGTCATCGTTGCACTGCCACAGACACAAGGAGTGAGGCCGACGTGCTTGCGCGTGCCCTCCTCTTCATATTAGCTCTATCGACTGAGCAGAACACTGCGGACGACGACGCATCACCGACCACAATGGTAACGTACGCTCATCCTTTCCCGACCTCGTTCCTCATCCACCTCCGTAGCTCCCACTATCACTCCTCACCGCAGCCCAAAACAAGCCGATGGTGAGCCCCTCTGTCTGACCGCCCCGATCGCACGTTCCCGACAGAAAACGCTTCGACACACGAGTCCAGCATGGATACTGACGCCGTCCAAGCTCGTAGAGCTCAAAAACGGCGAGACGTTCAACGGCCATCTCGTCAACTGCGACAACTTTATGAACATCACCCTCCGCGAGGTGTACCAGACGAGCGCGGACGGCGATCGATTCTGGAAGCTCAAGGAGTGCTACATTCGTGGTAGTACGGTGAGTCCTTCTGCTTTTTCATCTCGGTCGGATCATCGATCTCATCGTGACCGCCTTGGATGGACGTGTTGTCGGCGTGGTATGATGGTGTCGCGCGCGCGGGTCGTGTGTGCGATTTTTAAAAAAAAACAGATAAAATACTTGCGCGTACCGGATACCCTCCTGGACGCAGTCAAGGAAGAACAAGCACGGGCACGCGAAGCCGGGCGGAGCGCACGAGGTGCAGGCCCAGGTCCCAGAGGTACGTACGCCATCGCGCCCACTCCTCTTCGTTTTTTTTCTGATCGCGATCCTCCTTGGCGTCCTTTTTCATCCACCCTTTTTCTCCCCCGACGATACGATCGTACCGCACCCTCTCACGGTTCCCTACATACTATCACGGCGGCAGGCGGACGTGGCGGACTACCAGCGAGAGGTGGGTCCTTTCGTCCGCCGTCTCTTTCACGTTTCACCTCGCTCACACACCCCACCCCTTTCCAGGGCGTGGCAATACCCGAGGTACGGGTCCGCGTGGCGCGCGGGGCAGAGGAAGGGGGTGATCTGAAATGTCTGCATCATGCAGCGCAGACTTTTTTTTTTTTGTCGGATATCCTCCTCGTTGCTGTCATGCACATTCCACGCGGTCCGACGTGGCTGTATCCTACTCATGCTTGTCATCGGAGTAGACATTCTTTTTTTTCGCGAGGGAACGAAGGAAAAAAAAAAGGGGACCGAGGTCGACGGAAATGAGTTGCTCGACGGCAAATGTTGCCCGAGCCGTTCGAACTGGTCCCCCCACGCGAACGGGCCCAAACGTCGACCTTGTTGCGTGGCGTTCGACGGTGAATCGTAATGCAGACTGCTTGCCATCGGAAACGTGGGACGTTTTCCTCCGGTCCGAGAACGTCGCATGCCGTTCATTCTGCGATCAACAAGGGGTGATTTCTCCTTGAAGCGTGCAAGGCCGTTCGAGCGCTCGACGATTCACACGGTGGGTAGCATTGTTTGAAACACGCCAGCGAAGCAGCATCTGGTCCAACGGACGCTTGGATCGGAAAGAGAATGTACCTAATCGTAATGCTGGGTGCATATGGTGATTTAATATAATTTACGACGACGGCGCCGAGAACGGGAGATGTACTAGATGACGTGATGATATTGATGCAGATATTTGCTAAGTACATTAAAATAATGGAATCCCCCCCGGAGGAATTGCTTTCAACGCCGGACGAGTCCAATCTGCAGCTGTACAACGTTGGTTGG
>QGOI01005966.1:0-15957 GCA_003313885.1 Boletus sp. MG55
AGAAGCAACTGAGACCAACGTACGTGCTACCGTCTTTCTTTTGTCGGATTTGATGCGCCATCGGGACCTCCTTTCCGTTTCCATACACGAGAAACCCGCGCGCCTTGTTCGGGCCGAAATAGAGGTAGGAGTTGTTCGGGCCCATGATGTTGGGGTGTTGTTGACACCATTCCGCCTCTCGGGCGACCTGGACGACGATGTTGGGATGTCCGGGGACCTAGTAAGGGATGTGATCAGATGGGCAGGGTGGTTTCAAACGTGCAGGAAGGTGAACCGACCGTTTTTCTGTGAATACGCACGACTCGGGTGAGCGGTCAGAACGCGGTGAGCAAGGTCGGACGTACACCGTAAAGGCAGGTCTACTCTCTAAATCTTCGAATCGGTGGGAGAAGGGGTCGTCGCCGAACTGTAAGAGGACGTATGCACCGGCCATTTTGATAGAATGGGGGGATGGAAAGGAGGGGGAGGGACATTGCTGTTGAGACGATGCTGCCTTTTCACGAACAAGGACATTCTCGATCGGGAAGTCTATCATGACGGCACTGCCACAAAAGAAGCCCACGTGGTACCCGAAGCATGCCACGTGGGAGAGTGTTGTACCCGGTAAATTGGCTCGAGTTTGGTGTCCGACTCGGAAGGAGGACCTCAGCCAGCCCATCACTCCTTCGTCACACGTGGAGTGGTTGCTACCAACGGCCTGAATTTCCATGGCGTTCCCACACGGCGTTAATGGCTGAGTTCACAGTGAGGCTGAGCAATGAGCTCAACATGCTTTTAATAAACATATACTTTTTGCTTTGGAGTATGATGAAGACCATCTTGATGATGGCAGTTAAATACAATTTCAAAGCCCGATATCTCCAGTAGGGATATCCAGACCGTGCCGTGGAAGAGAAGGATACAGAAATGCTCGAGATTATGCAATAACCACTGACTGTGACTGACATAAAACGGGTGTATGTCTGTCGCGGAACAAAATCCATCATTTCTGCTCATTGGCAATAAAGGCAACCTTACTAATCTCCGAGAGGGTTGCACGGGTGAGAGCCGCACCCCCGAATGTAAGTGCCATTGGACCCTTGCCTCAGGGTCCCTCAGATTGAGGACAAATGCTAATATTAATAAAACACACGACAGCTTCCTTCCGAAGGTTCCAATGTGAGTTTCAATATACCGTGAAACCTTTTACAAATAATTATGATCCACCTTCGACCGTGCATAATCGTCATGGCACTGGTGGGTACGTACCGAGTACTCATCCACGCTCTGGACCAAGGGTCCTGCATTCATTCAACTCCTGCGTACGTCTTTCGGACGACTTTCCTGATGCGAGTACCACATACCCATAAAGACTGTATCAGTCATACACTAATAGGCAACAAGGGTTAGTCAAGTTCCGTAAATCTCGGCGTACATCATACCGTGAACGATGCCTAGCCCACGATCAGTAAACGGTTCGCCACCCGAATGACGAATGGAACGCACCATAGAACAGGGTCCAGACGAGAATGAAAGTAAAAATATTGTCTTGGCCAGGGTTGACCAGTTCTCCAAGACCGCCAGGCAGGTATTTTGCAGGTTTTCCCTTGCAATTTATGGCATATATCACGAAGGAGGTGGAGAGCACGGACGCGGCGAACACGGCGAATCCGCGCCAGTTCTCAAGGCCGAGTATCCCAGCCACGGCGCCAGCAAAGCATGAGGAAAGGAACTTGACGGACGTGAGGGATTGGTTGTGCAGCACGTTGGGCGTAAACACCGGCTGCGCTGCAGAATCGGCGGGCGACGCCATCAGACAGCAACTTGAATGAGGGACAGTTGAAGAGCGTCGTCGTCAAAGCGCGACGTCCCGTGCTGTATTCCCACGGTCTAATTTGCCCCTATGTCATCTCCACGGCTGCCGCGCTGTCAACCACGTCGGGTCGCAAAGCTTTTAGCGGCCCCTGGCGAACGGGAGTCCTGCATAACGCGGTGTCGTCACTCGGTGGCCAGATGCGGCCAGATGTGGCTTCCTTGTGAATTTTGACTGACATGGCAATATGGCTTCCGCTGTGAGCTAACGCTAAATGTATTCCATGGAGGTACTAGTATGGGGCATCCAGGGTCGGGCACCATTTCATATCGATTGCAGGGACGACTAGGTTTTGGAGTATACGGTGGCAGACACGGCCGCTGTGGGAGCGCCCGCTTAAAGGTCAGCTATTCGAGTACCGATATGAAGGAGGATTTAGACAAAGATCTCGGCCCGCGCCAGTGGTCTGCCACCGATCCATGGCGTGTGGGCACGGGATGCCCGTGCCTGCGGACGCGAAAGTTTCACACATGACTCGTAGATTCTATGATGCATACGGATACACTCCTGTGCAGTGAACCTATTGCAGAGGTGATCGATATCGATTTTTGGCCTCCCCCCTCGTCACCCAAAATCGGCAAGTCAGCGCGCTTCGGGCTTCGGCAGGTCGATCGAGACCCACCATCCTTATCACCCATCACTACTACCGACCCATGCAACACTACACCTCTCCTTCGTCCCTCCCCATCATGTCCAAGATAGCAGACGGTCCCGCTATCAAAGTCGGCGTGATCGGCGCCACGGGGACAGTCGGCCAGCGCTTTATCACTCTACTCGCGAAACACCCATGGTTCACCATCCACGCCCTCGGCGCTTCCGCTCGATCGGCTGGAAAACCCTACTCGAAAGCCACAAACTGGAAACAGACGACGCCCATACCCGCCGTCGTGAGAGACGTGATCGTATGCTCGTGCCAGCCGGAGCATTTCAAAGACTGCTCCATCATCTTTTCTGGCCTTGATGCCGACGTCGCCGGAGACATAGGCAAGCACCCTTCTCTTCTCCCCCATTCCGTCCTCCCCGGATCGCTGGCTCACGTTCGGATCTCTCTTTTCCCATTTCCTCCTCTCGATGATAGAGAGCGCCTTTAGATCCGCTGATCTCGCCGTCTTCTCAAACGCCAAGAATTATCGACGCGATCCCCTCGTCCCACTCATCGTCCCCCTCGTCAACACCTCCCATCTCGCCATGATCCCTCAACAACAAGCCTCTCACGATCCCCCCCTCAAAAAAGGCTTTATCCTCACCAACGCCAACTGCTCCACGACCGGTCTCGTGATACCCCTCCGCGCGATCGAAAAATCCTTTGGCCCGATCGAATCCTGCATCGTCACCACCATGCAAGCCATCTCTGGCGCAGGCTACCCTGGCGTACCCAGCCTCGACATCGTCGACAACGTCGTACCCTACATAGGCGGCGAAGAGGAAAAAATGGAATGGGAGACCCTCAAGATTCTCGGAAATCTCGTCGATGGAGACGACGGGTCGAAAACGTTTGACATGCGTGCACGTCAACCTCTGCGCGTGTCTGCGTCGTGTAATCGCGTCCCCGTCATCGACGGACACATGATGACCGTGTCTGTCCGCTTTGCGCGAAGGCCACCACCCAGCCCACAGCATGTCCGTGAGGCGCTCGTTGCCTATACCCCCGATGCGCCGCCTTGCCCCTCCGCCCCCGTGCATGCCATATTTGTGCATGAAGAATCGGATCGCCCTCAGCCGCGCTTAGATCGGTACTACCAGGACGGTGCGGGGGTCTCTGTTGGCCGAGTACGGCAGTGCCCCGTGCTGGATGTCAAATTTGTCGTGCTTGCCAACAATGTTTCCATCGGTGCTGCAACAAGCAGCATCATTAACGCGGAGCTGGCAGTTCTAAAGGGGATCGTTGTTGTGAAAAAACTGCTGTGCGATTAATGCATGTACGCATACGGTTACAGTATCTACTACACTCAGAGGCAGGATTTAGGTCAAACATAGCAGGATTTAGGATCTGAATCAGAGCAAATGTGGATCAAGAATAATGGTATGGTACTGCAAAAATCTATTATGGCGACGAGCCAGTGGGAATACGATGCCGTTGGGAGGAACAAGGGACTACCCAGTTCGTGAAGAGCGGTCGCGCATTCGAACGAACGTGTCAATCAGGCTCATCATCTTACCAATGCCCTTCTCTTCTGGGAGCCAATCGCCGTTGTTGACGCAGAGAACTTTCATCCGTTCATGGTAAAGGAGGTCCGGAAGTAATTTCGGTGTAATCAGGAAGTACTGGCAGCTGTCGGGCTTGCAGGTCACCTCCACCATGGAATTGTGCACTGCGCGTTCTGCACGCTGGTCCATTCCCTAAAAGGACCGATTGATCCGGTATCACTTTTCGACGGAGGAATCAACGTACCTGGTTGATCTCGTCTACCAAGGAAAATGGCGTTCGTGCTTCCTCTGTCAGACTCATCAGGTAAAGGATGGTCGTCAGGGAACGCTCCTGAGAAAACGGCATCAACATGATTATCAAAATGGGGACTGAACTGCAGCTTACTCCTCCAGACTGCCTCTGACCAGTCAGAAGCTGCAGTTTCTCCTTGTCACGGAATTTCACAAGGATCTCGATGGCCCATTTGTCGTAATCTTCATGTGGGCTGACCCTTATCTCGCCAGCACAACCAATCCCTGTCCATCCCGTAAAGTGTGAAGCGATTACTCGAGAAATACCGCTTACGATCAAAGGCAGATGAAAACTTCTTTCCGATGCTTTCTACGAGCCTTTCGAGGACAGGTTGCCAGTTGTCCTATTGTTCAGCCAGTCAAGAACCCCCTTTTAGTCAGTTGTACGAAAACCTGACGTACTCTGGCTGATTTAATTTCCCGCTCCAACCGTTGACTGGTCTTCTCTCTCGCGTGTAATGCCTTCGTTAGCTTGGCGATCTAAATGTGGATTAGTACACGTGTGGAGATCACGAAAGTGGTTAACATACCTCGGCCTTTCTTTTTTCGTACTGCTCAATCACTCCTGGATTCGTCTGCATAATCATTTCTAAGCTGGCTTGCTGAACCTCGAGATCCGCCCGCAATTCTTCTACTGTTCGGTCATGAACCGATCCATCCTTGACGGCACACTTGTCAGCCTCCTATGCTTTACGAGAATAATAATAGCACTCCGGGTCAACGTACCACTTCCATTTTTGCGAATTGGTCTTGAAATTCTTGGTCCATGCCCCGCACAAGCGTGACGCTCATATCTCGCTTTTCCTTGGCCTCGGCTTTCAGAGCGACGTAGATTTGGTGGGCTGTGCACATGTGATGAACACTTGCCCGGAGAAATAACATGATGATTACCTTCCTCAAATTCGGCAAGCGCTCGCTGATACCCTGCATCCTTTGCCTGACATAGCGCATCCAGTGCGTTCTTGTTAGCGCCGACTTGTAAAAACTCAAGCCCACTACGAGTGGCAGCTATTTGATCGGCAACAGCTGCTTCGATGAGTTGCTAGATAATTGAGAGTGCATGAACGTTCACAGCCGACTTGGCGCGGACAGTAAAACGAACGGTATACTCCAGGGAGATCTTGACTCGTTTCTTCGACAACTCGAGCAACCACCTCTTAAGACGAGCCCGCTCCTCATCGGCCGAGGGTGCACTTTCCTGCTCCTTGAGCTTATTCTTGCTGGTCACTACAGATGGTTGCAACCCTTCGTATGGAATACCACCGAGTATGAGGTTCAGCTTACCAATCTTCGCACTTAACGTCGCCGCATGCTTCTGTGCATCAATTACCGCCTTCCTTCGACCGTCAAAGTCGTCCTTCAAGGGAGTTTAGCCGAGTAATATCGCCGGTAAAAGGAGAGCACTAACAAATTTCTTCTTATACTGGGTTTCCTCCGCTCTGATCGCTCGTTCCTCTGCTGCGAGGAGATTAGCGTCCTCGTCGATACCCTCCAGGGCTTGCCTCGCTTCTTGGATGGTTTGATCCAACTGTCTTTTGACTTCAGGATCAACTGCAACCCCGTAAGGTCTCGTTGCACGATGACAAAGTTTGAAATAACCCACCCGCACTACTAACGAGATTGCGAGCTGGCCGAACTTCACGTGTCGTGTTTTGTGCGGCACGTTTTCCATACCGTGAACGCTGAACCGTGTTGATCACTTTTCCGGCGATGAATGTAGCTCCGCCACCTCCATTGGGACCGATACGCGAGACAGCTTCCATAGCACTGGCTACGTCGACCTTTGAACCATCAAGGGCAATGGCCTACATGAAATGCATGAAATGCATGAGCCAAATACAAAAAGAGCGAAGGCAGGACCGCACTGTACGATGCAGATTTACTTCCCGGCTCAGGTACCATAACAGGCCATCAGGACAGCTAATTTTATCAATAGCATACGCGTCAAACCCCTGGTTCTTGAGCTACTCGAGGAGTTAGACGAGTCTCAAATGGTAGAACCTAAACGAACTTCGTCGTTGTCCATTGGTGGACCAGGATGATCGACCTTGGGACGGAACCAAGTATTGATTTTCCCATCCTTCCTTAAGCCCGCCTCATTTGAATCGTTCAAGCAACGATTGAGCAATTCATAATCTTCTTCGCATTGTGCGACAAGGGTCTTAATAAAGGCAAATGTTAGAAACCATCACGGATCAATGCATTAATAATCACATACCTTCAGTTGATTCACATTGAAGCAGGCCTCCACAGCATTCGTGAACCTCTTGTCAGGTACGTTGCAACAGATCATGGGTGGTTCGAACACCTCCATCTTGAACCTACTCTGATTGTTGCGAAGCCATGCGACCGCGTCGGCATGGTTCCGATCCCATGAACGAAGGCTCTCAAGCTTCCGATGGCGCTCATCATCCAACTTTTGTAGCCTGACATCACAAATAATGAGAGGACAGACCAAGGTGAGATCGAATTCTTACTGGCCCATAGCTTCGTCGATCCTAGTTTTCTGGACGGCCGATCCATCGATATTAGCCCTCTGACGGTCTTGGAGTTCTTCCATGCGGTTCTTCGTACGGCTGTGCTCCATGTTCAATTGGCGCTAATTTGCGGCCATCGTAAGCGTCGTCGACCATAACGTGGTTTAAAGGTTACAACGTACAATCTCATTATTGAGTGTTGGCAGATCTTCCAGTTTAGGGGGATTATCAATCTCGTGCTGCATCTTCCTGATCTGGTTTTCGAGGTCCTTGATTTTCTTCGCGCGGTCTTTCTCGGCACGCTTCAATCCATCAAGCGTATTAGTGATTTCCTCTGCCTCGTTCTCCTGCAATGAGTTGAGTTTTGCACTCAGACGGAGGTACAAGTGAAACGAACAAGCTTATCGCTTTCTTGCCATCTTGCCTTCATCTGCTGGAATTTTGCCTTGGATGCATTTTTCTTCTTCTCCCGAACTTTCTCGAATTCCTTGTATTGGGCAACCAATTGTCTACACAAGCGTTACAGTCGATTTACCATCAAGGGAATGGAAACTCACTCGCGTTTCGCGTGCACAGGAGCGTTTCTGTCTCTGAATTCTGCAACACGAGCATGGAGCTCGCGCTGGAGGTCCTTGGCTTGTGCATAGCGTTCCTTTGCCTCGTGATACTCGTTGACAGGGATCAAAACTCTCAATATAGCGATCTGGGAAACGTTAATGCGCAGGAGGTCGACTACGAAGGGATCGAACATGCCGCTTTCTCAATTCGCATGCGCTCTTGGTACCGTGCTACGTCTCGCTCAAGTTGAGCATTTCGCTCCTCCATTACTCTGAGCGATTCTTGTTCCTCTTTTATCCGCTGCGATGATCGTGTCAACAAACTCGACCAAACGTGGCTCGAGTATACATCACCTCTTGCACAGTTTTGAGCTCCTTGCCGGAAGTAATGAGGGTATCATGCCACTTTACTAGATTGGTATCACCCGCAGCTCGCTGAGTCTCCCTGAGCAGCTGCTGAGGAGTCATCTGTGCAAACTCAGAAACTCGGTCTTGAGGAAGAAAAGAGCTAGAGACCGCATGTATGCGCTTAGTACACGAAATATCATCAGTTCACAAATTTCTCTTACCAAAGGTTGCCGACTTGGACGTTCAGCTTTGCCATACGGTTGGATATTTCTTTGCCAGTAGTCTGCTGGCCATTGAGAGTGAACGTAGATGCTCTAGTCTTCGCGCTGAGATTGCGCCGAATGACGAGGTTCTGCTCGCCTTTGGCTCCTTTCAGTTCGATTTCAACATAACCAGTTTCCTTGTCGTTTTTGACGAAAGAACTGATTTCGCCAGCACGACCCAGGATCTAAAGTAGAGATCAATACACGAATCCCGGCATACACGGCAGACTGACACTAGGAGGCCAATTCAGACCAAGACAGATCGCACACGCGATGCTACTCTTCCCAGTACCGTTGGGACCGAAAATCATGTTTAGATAGGGACCTGGGCGAAACTCTACCCAATCGTAGGTAACGAAGTTCTGCAGCTGGACACGGACAATGGACCCGGGAATGAAGCTACGAGGATGCCGTAAGAGTCGTCCGCGCCTGTGCCACCAAAAAGGAGTGACCTACCCATCTTCGTCTCGGGGAAGCGTTTGGACGCGCTCGCATTGCACCTGGTTCGGGCTCGAAGGAATGGAAGCGCCAACTGAATTGACCCTAGCGCGCTTGCGCCCCTTGGGCGCTCCTCCCTCTTCTTCGTCGTCATTTTCTTCCAGCTCTTCACCTTCGGCGTCTTGGTCTACTTCGTTTGCTTCCTCGCCACCGGGTTGGGAAGGTATCTGTTCCTCATCAGACTCGTCAGATTCGACGCGTCGTGTTTTCCCCTTTTTGGTGTTCTCCTGTTTGACCTTGACTTCTTTTCCCCGCGCATTTACGCCGACATTCTCCTTGAGTGAGTCACCATCATCTACGGTCGCTGTGCGCGTGCGACGTGCCATTGCTGCCGTGCCGTCGAGAGGCGAAGCACGGAGGCGGAAATTGTAATGGATTGGAAGACAGACGCGTGCTGATAATTATGTTACTTTAGGGTAGGTCATTTCAAGTCACGTTCCGTTCCTCCCTTCGCGTCTGCTCGTCATTGTCTACAATTACAGTTTTAGTCCACACATGAGCACCCGGAGAAAGAGTACTACACACGATCTTGCGACCCTTCGTTTACACCCAGATGGTTCTCGCGTCCAGCAATCCGCTGTAAATGCTAGATATCGCACGGCAGGATCCACCCTCGTAGATTCCAGAGGAAATTGGATCGCCAACGACGCCGGGGGAAAGAGTTCAGTCAATAAACGGAGGAACATACACCTGGTCGATACAGGAGGCGAGTTTATCGACCTCTCCGGTGACGAGAAGAACGGAGTGGAGAGTAAGGGTAAGCAACGAGCTCGCGATAGCCAAATCCCCGAAGAGGACTCGTTTCAAGAGCCAGAGTCGGAACGATTGAATACGAGGACTAGGCAGCGTCTCTCCTTCATGCGCGATCTCAGTTTCCTAGACCCTCCTCTGGTCTCCGCCTCATCTCTTGAGCAAGATACAGACCGTTCAGATGTCCACTCTGCAAAAGATCCGGTAGTCTCTTTCCCAGACCCAGCTCCCGTAAGCCCGCCACCCTCTGCATGACAGTTCCTCCCTGACGCCACGCAAGGACCTGTTGAAATCCATCCACCATTTTTCCAGCTGCTACTATCGTGAAAGAGGTCAACTATTCGATAGTAGCAGAAAGTATCACGGGAAGAAAAGGGAGAGGTACAAGCAATCGCAAGAAAACATCCATACCCTAGTTTCGAACACTCACAAACACCAGAATACCGATTCTGAGACCGAAGACACAGAAACGGAGGACGAGACCACTGAAGAGGATGAAGACGAGACCGAGGTTATGGACGCCGAGGACAGCGGGAGAAAAGGACCCAGACCTAAAGTTGACGCTTACGGGAAGGATATGTACAGAGCTTTCGATGGCTCTGCACTCATGGCGATAGGTCCGTCGACAGTCTTCGATTCAGAAGCCGACTCAACATATTGCAGGTATCGTGCTGCAAGAATATGTGGCACATACACTCTCATCGAGACCTTGTACTTCGGAGGAACCTGAAAGTCCGAAAAGGAGAAGAACCGGGTAGGAGGACCGTGATAATCGATCTGTTGTTGGGCCGGCCGTCAAACAAGGAGAATAGAATGCAGATATATTATGCAGAGCGTGAGAGATACAAAACGAAAGGATAATCGCTACTTGGTTGATGATGGTGCTGATTTTTTGTTCTTGGCGTCAAGCTTCAAGATATAATCGTCCGTCAGGGTACCATCCTCCCATCGTTTCATGACATTGCTCCGGTAAATACCAGGATTTGGCCCACCGAATACCTTGAGTCTTGCCATGCGACGGTCGCGTAGTTTGTTCTTGGGTAACATGCCCGAGACAGCGTGATAAACGATCTAGACGGAAAAGCACACCCAATTCCCATTCCGCAAGCGTGAACTAGGGGTGAAGGAACGTACCTCGTTCGGCTTCTTCTCCATCATAGTCTTGTAAGGCGTTTCTTTGAGACCGCCCGGATACATGGAATGCTTTCGATATACAAGTTGCTCGTCTTTCCTCCCCGACACCTTGATATTCCGCGCGTTGGTCACCACAACGTAGTCACCGCAATCCACTAGAAGACAATCAAACCATATTCACAAGTCTAACGCGACAGTTACTTACCACCTTTGTCATATATCGGCTTATGCTTGCCCATGAGCACAAGCGCTATCCTCTCTGCAAGTTTTCCTAGTACCCTGTCCGATGCATCGACGTGGTGCCACACCCGAGCATACGCAAGCGCGGTCTGTCATTTCCTGAGAATAAGTCCCACTATCAGCAGACTGGGCAGAAAGTGCTGTACATTACCAACGGCTTGTGACATTCTCACTGGCAAAAGTGCTTGTCAAATCTCGACGCAAATAGTCTGCGCGAATTTCAGGGAGAGCGAACACGTGATCAATATGCATACATCTGCTTATGTAACATATAAGTAGACACACGAATCGGGCAACCGTTGTGGTTGGTTGTGGGTGTGGCACTGGCAGCTTCAAGTTTCTCGTCGGAGCTCTTCTTCCAGGAAAATTCGATTTTCAGGTCGAGTTCAGGTGGGGAAGGCGCGGAACCCTAACGACTATTTTAAACCTGATTTTTACCACAGGATTCCGCCTCATCCCAAATGTAATGATACATGACAACTTTGACAAGCTCAAACAGAAGTTTAACTCCTAGTCTGCATTCAAACTCGACGTTTGCCCATGACGGGCCGCAATATCTGCATGCTTTGGATCGATCCATCCGGTCGAACAAACGCCAATCTTCAAAGAAATTACATCAAGTACAAGGATACATTGTACACATTCGTGGTTCAACTTCAACAACGTAGCAGACAAATGGTCAGAGGGATAAGGTCAGCCGCGACGGTAACTCTTTGACTAGCACTCGGCCTTTCTCGCAGCTTTAATCAAAGCGGCTCCCTAAAACCCAACAGTCAGCAATGTCATGGCGTGACGGGAAGATACATGTTCACCTTTTCTCCGATGGCATAGGCGGTGTCGAGCAAATGTGCAGCAATATTTACTGGCGCAATCGACATGTCCACGACGCGCACGTTTTGCGTTCCGCTATCACGTTCGTTGTCGTCAGCATTGAACGAAACACGCCATATATATACGACTTACTAGACACGCAGCTCACTGTCAACGACACCACCGAGCAACTTTGGCGCCATCGTTGCCGTGCCTAAACTTCATCAGAGACGCCAAAGGAAGCGATATCGCAAAACACGACGCACCAATAGGATGCTGAATAGAGGAAAGGCGGTTGCGTACAAAGTTCTCAAAGTCCGCGTACGTTTGGACCTCTGGGCCAGGCGTACTCGGAGCAACGATGATGTCTTTGAGTGGCGCCGTCTCAGAAAGCTTACGCACAAACTGTACAGCCTTCGTCAAGATCTTGACGTCTTTGGTTCACATAGTCAAAACTTAAAAACGAGCGTCAGGAAAAGGAGGAGTATTTACCATATAAGTTGTTCAGGTAGTGCGGGTTGATACTGGGTGGGTCCAGTGGGTCGGAAGATGAAATGTGCTATGAAGGCAACGTTATGCTCGAGAGTACAGTTTGAGTGTGAGGGAACATACTGTTGAACCACGTGCGACGGGATGCTGATACAAAAACACTTATAAGTTGACACCAGAGAAAACAACATATATGTTCACGTACAGGCAAGCATACCAACAGACTGACGTAGGACGTGTTTTCCTTTGGTGTGGAAGCGAAGACTTTTGGAACCATGACAAGTTCCATATTACCCACCCCACTGTGGTCGAGATATTTCCTCTGAATTTCCAGCTGCCTCTTGTGCAAGGGGCTGGTTGCTCTGGAAATTTCATTGTCCAATTCCGTCTTCAGTTCATCCACTTCTGTTTTCGTCAAGAAGTTCTCGAGCTTGATGAAACCATATGCGGAAACGGTTGTCGCGTAGGCACCAGTCCTGTTGTCGCGGCTAATGAACAGCGTCGAGTCAGCGATAAATTGTGACCAATGAGTACAAAAATCTGACTATTCTTTCTCCTGCTCTGCCCTATATGTAGGATCATTCCGCAGACGGTCTATTGGCATTCAATGCCTAAGTGTCTTGGCGGTTATGTAGCGTCAAACAGAAGCTCACCGAAAGTGAACACGCCTTCCTTGACGACAAAGTCGGAGACCACATATGGGTGCTCTTGCAGGTTCTCGCCGACAGTGGGGAGATTGACAACCGTAGGGATGTTGAACTGTGCAAGTATATCAGGATTACCAACCCCACTAAGTTCGAGGAGCCGAGGGGTGTTGTAGGCACCTATAAACGAGATCGATCAAGTCACCTATCTGTGCATCCGAGGCTTCGTCTAACTCACCAGCAGACACGATTATTTCCTTGTTGACTTTCAAGTCAAAGGTGGACACCGGAGTAACCGGGAGCTTCCAATCAACACCTCCCATGCATGTCAATCCGACGGCCTTAGGATCTTGGGTGGAATCAAAGAGGATCTTTGTTGCGTAAACATTTTTCAGGACGACCACGTTTGGCTGAGGCAAACTCGACTTTGGGTTCTGCAAATAGGCGTTAGCAGCGTATGATCGTATTCCCTCCTTGCGATCCACTGCTGTGTCAATGTTGAACATGCCGGTTGAATCACCATATCCCTGGCCGCCTACATCAGTTCCTAATCTCATAGTGTGACTGAGAGCTTGCATACAGGGGTTCTATTCGTCTTGATTCCAGACTTGCGGATTGTCTCAATCGTCGGCTTCAACAGGTCCGTGTAAATATCGTTGTGCGTGGAGTGTACTGGCCCAGAATGCCCGCGGAACTCTGACTCTTTTCGACGCGCCTCCTTGTCTTCCTCCTCTGTGATTCCAGGAAATATCTGATCTGTACCCCACACGTATGCTTTGTAGTTCTCTTCAGCTTTGAAGTAGGGAAGGAGACCTTTCCAGTTCCATCCAGGGCCGAACTCATTCCAGGCATCATACTCGGGGCTGGAGGCACGCATCCTGACAAGATAATTGATGCCACTCGATCCCCCGAGTAATCTCCCGCTGGGAGTGAATCAACATGACTAATACCCAAATATTAATCAGAGCAGCACGCACGCAGATGAAGCTACTTTGCGGCCATTCAGATTTGGTTGGGGGACCTGACACAGCGGTGAGCTGGATCACTAAATGCCGCGATAAACGCACTGTTTGATAGCTCCAATCATAGTCCTTATCTCCGACTGCCATGCCATATGCTCCTGATGTAATCGTAGTTGAGATTAACAAGGCAGCTCTACAATTAAAATACAAACCTGGGACATCCTGAAAACACACTCAGTCATAGGCGATACCATCAAGTCGGTACGACTTACGACCAAAGCATCGGCACGATACGTTCCAGCTTCGATTACACACACATATTGTCCAGGCTGCAAGCTTTCTGCCAATCTAAAGGAAGTATTAAATCTCACTATCAACGGGATCAAAGTGAACGAAATCGTCCTAACCTAGACGCGAGAGCTAAACCAGCCGCACCCCCGCCTGCAAATAGATCAGTACTAGTTTTGCAGTAGTTGTGAGCACTTGCCAACAACGATGTACTCGTAACTGGTGTCGGTAATGGAATCCTTAATTATTTCATGGCCCTTGAGGGTGGATTCGATGTCCTCGCGCGTCTGAGCGACACCTTGCTCCGCAGGATGGTGTGGCACGGAGAAGAGTTTCGACAGGGCAAACTTCTGCCGATTGGACGATTCACCAAGATCGCGGGTCAAGAGGGTCGGATCGAGACACCAGGTAGACATGGTTGATGAGTTTCCTCAGGTCAGTCACAGGAGTTGGACCTTTTATCTATCGATTGCGATTCGACTGAATGGAGAACCGCAAATTCAATACAGTATTACAAGGTGCCTGGTCCATCAATTTACATGTGAGCGGAAATGAACTCGAAGGACTTGTTTTGGAAGACTGACATGCTGCTACCACTCCAAACCTCAAGGTCTTGGCACATACAGGTTGGTTCGGCATGTAATGCGCATGACCCGCTCTTATCTGTGTACAGATTTCGCCTCACGGCAGGGATACGCAAAGCCCTTTCCTTCAGGGGATCTGGCCACTGGTTTAGATGAGCCACGAGGCAACTGGCAATTGGCAGATTAACATGCGCAGTACTTGGGGGGATAGAATGGAAGTAATGATTGGCGCCAAGTGGCATCGAATTGGCAATGTATTGAAGCAAATTCGTATCCGAACGACGTCCGTCTTGGAAGGAGGGATAGAATGGAAGTGACGATTAGCGCCAAGTGGCAAATAGCTTCGCAAAGCATCCGAACTTCGAGCCATCTGTCTCGGAAGTTGGAACAAACCCGGCCACTGCCGGTCACCGACTCCAAGACCCTCTCTCCGAGCCTCTCCAGTCTCCGTTCGATTCAGACCTCCCGACGTGGATCAAGACCTGGACTCACAGAGGATAAGTACCTTGGGAAGAGCGAAATGTTGGCAAGAGCCATTTTGTTGCGCCAAAATAGTATAGACGGCCAGCGGCCCCGACGGTGAACTATTGCGACAGAGTTCAAACGTTCAAATCCGAATCTCGCAGGGTTTCCCAGTGCCATTTTGTGACATGATTCAAACTTCCAGATCGTGGATGAAAAGGACAGAAGACAAAAAATGCACACAGTGCGAGATTGGCTGAATGCTTTGTGGAACCTTTCTTGCAAGTACTCGTATTGCACAGTACAGACCACTGGTCACCACAACTGAAAACAACTTCAATCCCACTACTACGCAATCTCGAGCCGTTCAGATGGATTCCGTGGCATGCGCTCTACACTTCGAACAATATCGTTGACGTTCACGACAACTCCCGCTCCTGCAAACCTCCGAGAGTACGCTCCGGTACGGTTCTGGACGGTCAAGGTCCAACCGTTTTAGGAAGTTTCGGTCGAATGGCAAAAGTGACTTACATAAGCTGTAGATGCAGTTTGTACGGCGGCGTCGCCGGGGGTGCTTATTTACATAATGTCTAGCAACAACGAGGGTGCTAAGACGTCAATGCCTCCAACACAATACAGACACCAATTTCACCATCGTTGAACTCCTCAGTCAATATACTGACAACTCCACTGTTACCCAAACTTGAAGTGATCATGACCAGCCTTCCATCACAGGTACTGGCAGCAGCACAACCTGTTCCCAGTGACTCCTCTCTACTCAGAGATTCGAAAGTAGCCCCAACAAGCCTCCCACAGTGGCCTGCTGCCTATGATTCCTCTCCATCACTGGAAGCGACCACTGGCGATAGGCATTCCCTGAAGCATCGCTGTGATATGGAGTCTCTACCCTCAGACAATCCTGAATATTCGCCTCGCAAAAAGATCAAGACTTTGCTGACATCGGTCAGGGATGTATTTTCAATTGTCTACATTGACTCATTGACTTCGGCTTATATTGTAGACTTCGGTGAGGAAAGAGCCAGAGCTTGAAGATCTGCATACCATGCGATTGCTACAGCTTGCCCTAGCAACTCGTGCCGCATTTGCTGCGCGTGCGAAGTATCAACGTTGTCGTATCAAGGAGTTCGACATCCTCCGCT
>QGOI01005985.1:0-11719 GCA_003313885.1 Boletus sp. MG55
AGTCTGAGGAGTAGGTGCACTGGTGGCAGGAGTGGACGATGATGCCACCGCAGGGGGAGGGGTAGGGGATGCAAGGCTAGCGGTGGCTGGGTGAACTGACGGGCTGCGTGGGATGGAATGAAAACGTTTCTTGGTCTGTTGTGACACGGACGGTTGCTGATGTTGGGATTGGGGTTGGTTAGGCTGCGTATGCGATTGAGGTGGAGGTGGGTGTTGAAGCTGGGAGTGCGAAGGCGGAGGCTGAAGATGCGCTTGTTGCGGCGGAGAAGGATTGATATGACGCCCATTACTGGGGGGTACAGGGGGAGCTATCTGAGATGTATTCTGGACCGGTGGCACCGCGAGAGAAGGAGGGATTTTACGAGCGGGGGCGGTTGTGAGTGAGGTGTGCTGTTGAGAATTGGCGGCGGCGGCGGCGGCCATGGCAGATGCCTTCATCGCGCGCCAACGATTATCAAACTCCTCGTTGAGCTTATGGATTTGTATCCGCATGTTACGCAGATTCAGCAGAGGAATAATGTACTGTGGAGAGGAAGTGGACAAGAGCTGCCGCTGCCTCGCCACTGTCATCACCTAAGGTACGAGTCACAATAAGAACGACAAAAAACAAAGAGACAAAGCAACTCACAATGGCGACGTATCTGCGGAGAAGCTCTTCACTTTTAAAAAATGCGAAATACATAGGCAGTCTCCCATCGAGCTCTGACGTCATCTTAAACACCTGCTCAAGGAGTTGATTATACTCCAGTCGGTGCTCATCCGGGATTTGATGCGTATTCATTCCGGGGAGACCTTATAAAGGGCATGAGTGGCGACAAAGAAAATATCAGAAAAGCTCACTACGTTGTTGAAATACGTGCTTGAGCTGATTTATCGTCATCACCGCGTGCTGGATTTGTTCCTGCGTTGGCGGTTGCTGATTAAATGCAGTTGGAACGTTCTCCGACACGAAAGGTCCGTTCACCATCTTGGCATCACCTGGCGGCATACCAACCATATTGTTTGCTCCCATAGTCTGGTGGGGTCGCTGAGGTTGCAAACCGATGGACGCTTGTTCGGGGACATTGGGCAGCTGAGCCTGCGCATTCGCATTATTCTGCTGCTCTTGTTCCGCATTCCTCTTCGCAATCTGTTGCATTTGTTGCTGGAAAACCTTCGTAAGTTCGGAACGATGACGCTCCACAAAGTTGATCATTTGCTCGTGAACACGTTGAGCACGCATGTCTTGGGCGCTCGTATGCGCATACCGCGCAGCTGTCGCGATGAGCTGCGGGTTGAGATTGGGGCGAGGAGGGTTTGGAGGCATCTCCGTAGGATTGCCAGACATGCCAGGAGTCACATTGTTACCAAGGGCGAGGGAATTCGGATTCATTTGGTGCATCGGTTGTTGCGGTGACCCTATCGACCCCGGACGATTTTTGACCGTCTGGATATAGGCGTTCTCAAAGTGCTGAAGATATTGTTCATACGTGTTATGAAGCTGTTGAGCGATTCCGGGCCCGGACCGAGCTGGCTCAGTCTCGTTCCCGGGAAACTGAACCAAGCCTAATCGACCGCCAATAACGGCCCACATATCTCGCTGAGTCACCTAGTTAGGTTCAGTATCAGCCTTCGGACAGCATGGTACCAAAATTACTCACTGATGATGCACCACCTTCATGCATGACACAAACGTGCAATTGATGCAGATCGACCATCCTGTTATCCCCAATCGGCACGCGAAGTCCCGCATGTGTATTTTGGCTTCGACAGAACTGAGCATATGTGGAATCGAACCGCTGCTTGTCCAGCGGCATAATCGGCCCTCCAGATTGCCGCGTCTGATTTGGATTCTGAACCTTCTGCACACCTTGCGGTGCGAAGTTCCCCAGATTAGGAGACACAGTATTCGGGAGTTGACCACCAGGAATTTGGTGAGGGGTACCTCCAGTTCGAGGAGGGATGGTATTCGGTCGTACAATCTGCGCAGCTGCAACGGGGAGCTGTTGGTTCAAAGCACCTTGACTCTGGGTAGGTACCGGAGATGGGCCATTGCCAGCAGGAATGTTATATTGAGTCGTAACAGGTTGGTTAGCCTGAGTAACAAAACCAGGCTGGACCTGGGGGTTGGACACGGATGCTTGCTGCTGCGAAGCGGAATGCGCCATAGGATTGCTACCAAGACGTCAACGACAATGAGAGATTCTACGATCGAAAGGACATACATATGAGGCATGTTCGAGGGTGGCATGCTATTCGCCATCTGCTGAGTCACCATGGCGCCGAAAGTGGCTACGAATTTGGTATACACATCCTTCCGATTAGTAAGCTCACTACGGAGCTGGCTGATCTTTTGCTGTATGAGAGGCTCGACGGACGTCGCATTGCGTGCAGTCTGCAAGAGGGATGCCATGTTGGTCTCAGACTGCGAGATCATACTGAGTAGATAATTCCTCCTCTCCTGGAACTCGGCCGGCGTCATCATCCTCTTCTGAATATTCGGCTGCTGGTTTCCAGGAACCATCCCCTGATTGGTACCAGGGGGACCTATGGATTGTGCAGCGGGATGGGGAGAACCATGCATTTGGTCCTGGGAAGATTGCATGGAAGAGGAAGCAAACATGTCCACGGCGGTTGGCTGATTCGGCGCATGTTGGGCACCGAGACCTGACTGCTGCTGGAGACGGACAATTTCCTGTTGACTGAGCATTTTGAGCTGGCGGGAAACGCCTGGATTGCTCAGCGTATGCATCATAGGATTCATGTTGAACGCTGCCTTCATTTGCTGCTGGGTATTCATGGGCACGTTGGAATTAGATTGCATAAGGAGCTGGGAAAGATTGGCCTGAGGATCGTGGAAAACAGGGCCAGGGGGGTTCATGCGTTGCGCGTTAAGCCCAAAGGATTGTTGAATTTGCTGAACAATAGGTTGACCTTGGCCATGAGAGAGAGCCTGCCCTCGCGCGAATTCTTGTATCTAAACAAGGAATATGTCAGTATAAACGTAATTACGGGAAAATTGGTTCACAGTGAGATATAGACTTGGGCAGGAGCGAAGATTGCATTCAGTGCGGTAACAGGCGATAAGATATTATATACGGTGATTGGAGGGAAAGGGGGATTTGCCACAATCATCATCACATGCGCATAAGACATGCGCATCTCATTAACACAAGGTAAAGAATTTTCCCAGACAAGACGACGAGAAAAAAGGGCAAGGAGCGACTTGCCTGGTGGTTCATCTGGGAAGTGGCCAAATCGCTCGACTGTTGGGGACGGTATCCGTTCTGAAGCTGATTCATCTGCTGCCACATGCGAGCATGCTCGGGGTTAGAGAGCGCCGAAATCATCTGAGGAGCGGGCTGCTGGGACTGCGGTGGCTGTTGGGGGATCTGAGACTGTTGGAGGGGGTTGGGCGTGAGGTTCTGGGGAAACATGGGGTACTGGTGCATGCGATCGGCCATAATCCACAGTCCTGGGTTTAGCTAAGGAGGATTGATGGATGTTTTAGGGTGCTGTGGAGCGGAACGACGGCCGGGACAAGCTCGACGTACGAGGTACGAGCGAGAACTGTGTCGGGAACGAGGGGGCCGTGCGTAACGGCGGGAAAAGGGGGCGGGCGACAGCAACAGCAAGCACAGAGGATGCTGGTGGTGGGAGCGAGGTTGGGTCCGACCTTCCAAACACCTGCTAAGCACAGACCATAACGGACCAAGTCGGACTTTGAAACATCTTCCTCTTTCATACGAAATCCTTCCAAAAAAGATATATCCATAACAGTTTTATTACAGAAAATACATCGTATATTCATCCATATTCCTCCGCGGACGTCTGCGCACCCTTCATGACTCTTCGCTGGCGGTCAACTGGCGGTAGTAGCTCTTGAAGACCGCCCCAGAGCATCTTGCAATATGTGCCCCTCATAGACTCTATTGTCGGTGTCCCCATTGTCCCGCAAGTACAATACCATATTTATTGTTATCATATCCCATTTGTTTGCCCCACACTTCAGCACGCCTCGCCCTCACCACCCGTGGCGGGAGGTGGAGCATCAGCAGGAACGTGCGTCCTGCTTCTCACCCGCAAGGGGGGAAACGCCTCGCTTTTTTCCTCCTCTTGGATTTCCATGTGTCGCTAACGTTCTATTTTGCTGGATAAAGTTATCAGATAAAACTATACTCAAAAACTCGAAAAATTCACCCACACAGCCTGAATTTTATTACGTCATCTTCCCTGTCCCATATCTGACCCGTGCCGTCACGCACCGCTGCACATGCACATTTTCTTGGGACAACCAATGAGTGACTGCTATCGACTCAGGCGTCAAGTTAAGTTACGACGGAGGCTGTTTCGAGCACCTAATTAAAGAAATGCGCTGTCGGGCGCTGTAAATCCCAAACACTTATAATTTTCCCCCCTCATTCAGAGTGCGAGTCTTGCCCGCAGTACTTGGCCAAATCTCATGGCGGTGCGCGAGCCGGTAAGTTATGGTTCCGTTCACCGGATGGCTCGACAACACAAGCCATTTTTCGATCAACGAGAGGAACGTTCCGATGCTCGTACGTACACACAGCATACGTTGACAGCAGATAACCTGCTTCTGGCTTCCACGAGTGTCGAGCAGGCCAAGTCTGGGGCAAGATATTGCCAAACCAGTAACGTTATTGCTCACGTGCACCGTCATTGAAGCTGAAGGTCTGTACGGAATGCTACAAGCGCATGGCGTATGGCTGGGTATGGATATGGACAGCAAGTAGTATAGAGTTGTGAACGATGTTATGTATGGTTTGAATCTGCGAATAATGACGATCGATTGTCTCTCCGAAATGACTAACGAGAATTGCAGGTGTGGATGATGTTGGTCCCAGATCCTTTCCCTGATTAAGCGAAAAATGGTGGTCAAATTTCTAAAGTAGGGATTGGAATCTGTCCATGTCCGTGAAGTGAAAGACCGCACTGCGTTGGGACGGCGCGACGATCCTTCCGGCAGCCACGACTGTCAGTCAAGGCTTCTTCTGTTGCTCTGCCATCCGCTTTCGGACGGTGTCGATGACGGAACTAACGTAGAGGTGGTCAAATTGTTGCAGGCGATCTCTGTAGACTTTCTCTAGATGAACGGCTATTTCAAGGGAGGACCTCGCCGGCGTGGTCGTCGTCGCAGCCGTCTGGATGAACCCAAGACGCCCCCCAACCACGTCCCAAGATTTGCGGGCCGATACCTACGATAATCAAAGGTTATCACAAAGCACGGCGGAAAAAAAGCAACTGGATGACCAACCCGGGCAAAGCTTCCATCTTGCATAACCGCGACATGCAATGAATATACATCGATCACAGGTTTGCTCGCATCCGGCATAACGATGGTCGTATTCATTTGAATAGATTTCCCTTGGCAATAATGAGCATAAGCTGCGTCAAAGCGGGGTTTGTCGAGCGCAGGAGGTATATATGTTGCGAGAGTAGCGATTTGTTCCGCGTTTGGGTGTGCATGTGAGGCTTGAGCGATGGCTTGGTTTAGCCGGAGTAACAGATCTTCACGGCGCTTGATCTCGAACTGCGCTCTCTGGTACTTGGCCATCCAGGAAGGTTCTTGAACTTGGGTCGAAGGTGTAGTGGTTGCCGCGGGCGTTTGAGTCGACACAATATCAGGCAAGCTGGGGGCAGATCGCGCTTGGGCCTCCAGGTGCGGTTGAGCGGCACGCAACTCTGCAGCGAAATTTTTCCAGGACTCGATCGAATCTTGAAGAACGCTTCGGCGTTCAAGGAGTTCGAGGAGCGTGTAGGCCTTCGTGGGGACTTGTGGTTGTCCCGTGGAAGGACCCAACTGAGGTTGAGAAGATGATCGGCGGAGTTGAGGCGCGTCAGAGGGAAGCGGATGAATAGCGTCTGGAGGGGCAGGTGGCGTCGTTCCAGAGAGTGCACCAGACTGGAGTGTATCAGCGGGCCTGGAGGACGGCCTTGGATAAGTCAATTAACATGGTTTTACGTTCGCCAAAAAAGGGGGTTACTATCATACCTCTCACCTCCCGACCTAGCTTCTTCACCCGTGTCTTCGCCCTGACTTTCTTCATGCAGTTCACCATTTTGGGCCATCTTGATAGCCCTATCAACTCTATCTAACAAATCTTTCCTGCTCCTCGCTTCGCCGCGCACTTGTTGTATCTTGGAACTAGGGATGCCGGATCGGGCGGCCATTAAATGGAGGACGGCATCGTCGATGTGGGAGATCGCTTTTTGAAGAAGAAGATTACGAGCACGAAGATTAGATACAAGCGTCATACGAGATTGCAGGTCAGTCTGCGGGTCTTTACTTTTGGACGCGTCCGAGGAGGGTTGGGGTGGCGCGGTGGAGGGGCGCGGAGGGACGTCAGACTGAGGGGTCATGGAATATGATTTGGATAACACAGAAGACGATCCTGACTTTGCGTCTGGAAGTACCCGCGTTCTCGCTGTGGGCGATTGAGTGGACACATTTGCAGGTGGTGTGTGGCTTGGGGGATCGTCGTCGGGTATGTCACAACCGTCTGATATCATGTAGCATGTGGGATCTGACGACTTGTTGGTCAGTCCAGGATTAAGCCCTGAGAAACGTCGAAACGACTGAAGTACTGACGGTAGAAGCAGTTCTTGAGGAGAGTATGAAACTTTATGAGGCAACCCTAGGCCATTTGAGCGGCGCAGCCACACTCATATTAGGCGAACATATCTGAATCACACTCAAAGTGTAGAATAAAATTACGATAGTAATGATCGATACACATGTAATGGCAAATACATGGCGAGATGGTGGACCATTTCTAATAAGATGTAGGTGGAATGTCAATGGGCGGCACTTCCTGAGCTGCTCCCATCGTCTGGAGATTTAATTACGATGGCCGGACCTGCCTCTAATATGACATCTTCGTCGTCGTCGTCGTCGATGTCCTCATCTTGTTCATCGGGATAGAATCTATTATCTTTGCTGACGTAAATACTTGCCAGTTGAGGGGACGTGGGTTTCTTGGAAGGGGGAAGAGGGCCGACGGCAAGAATGTGGTCATCGCCGTCCTGGGGTAATTCTTCTAGTGAGTCGGCGTCTTGTACGTCCACGGCAGATGCTACCTCGCGCTTGAAGTAGTAACGGAGGCCGACGGGTATCAAGACGCCGACGACGACAGCGGACAAGAGGAGAAAGTTTTTCCAGGAAAAGAGATTGAAATCTGCGGCAGATGTCATTTCATCGAGACCACCGCCAATGGATGTATGTATGACTGTGACGCCGAATACCCCAAGCCAAGTGCTTGACCAAAATGGCACGAGACCGATGCCAACGTGGGGACATACGATGTTAATGAACCAGTGTGGTGGGAGTGGTGCGATGCGGAGGATGATGAGAAAAGAGATGATGTTGTCTTTCTGTTGGCGAAGTTTTTCGGACCAGGTGTCGAGACGGGCCTTCCAAGCGGGAAGGGTGAGGAGGGCGGGGCCGAAAGCGGCGCTGATGAAATAGCAGAGGGTAGCACCGGTTGCGATGCAGGTGCAGGAGAGGGGGAGGGCGACAGGAACGCCCCACACTGCCCCACCGAGGATGGAGAGATACATGGAGCCTGGGAGAGAGAAAGCCTGTACGCTATAAATGGAGAGTGAGGACAAGGAAGGGGAGAGGGAGAGGACATACAATAGATAGGTGATGACATAGCAGACGACGATTTGCTGCGGGTAGATATCGCGATACTTCTTTAAAAGGGCATTGAGCGCCTTTAGATCGTCGAACGACTTGGGTATGTGTAGCAGGGGACGATCATCGCTGCGTCTGGGGGTAAGCAAGGGGGAACGGGGAGAAAAGGGGACGTACGGTTGGAGGGTGGGGAGAGCGAGGAAGAGGATACCGCCGAGGACGAGGGTGGAGACGAGGAAGAGGGCGGCCATGCGAAGGGCAGCGGCGAGGAGAAGGCGGGAAGGGGAGAGGGGGCGCTGGGGTGGTTCTGCTGAGCCATAGAGGGAGGGGTCGCGTTGGAGGAGAGGGTCGGTGTCGCGGACGGTGTCGAGCGTGTACTCGGACGTGTTTGAGTGATGGTGCTGCATGATGGTGTGAGGGGGGAAAATAATAAATAAATAAATAAAAAGATAATAGTAATATCACGTGACTGTACGACAAAGGAGGGGGTCAGTAGGGAAACGAGCCCAGCGTGCAGAGACGTGCAGGCGACACCGCAGGCGATCAGCGATGACACACATCCTCCCTCCACACTCGGACATCTCCCTCCACTCTGCCCTCCACATGGACCAGCGTCACCAGCAGCAGCACATTCAGCCCGCCCAACAACAACAACAGCAGCAACAGCAACAGCAGCAGCAACAGCCATCGCAATCCCAACAAGCGCCCCCGCAGCCCCCCAAGAAACGCAGAAAACCAGACTCTCCCCAGGACGATGTCACCTCTCCCTCAGAGCCAAGACGCCTCAGACGCTCCCATGAGGCTTGCGCACGCTGCAGGAGTAAGAAAATTAAGGCAAGTCCCGTCGGTAGTCACCGACCGCAAATCTCCGTTCGCCTGTCTCACTCCCAGCTAGTGCGATTCCAAACACCCAAAGTGTACCGCCTGTGCGACCGCAGGCGTACCCTGCCAGCAAGAGGACAGACACAGACAGACCCTCACCCTCCGTGGCCACACAGAGTACATCGAGCGCCAAATCGCCCTCTGCGATGCCCTCCTTAAACGCCGTCTCCCTGGCTTCAACCTCGCAAATATCGACGAGATCTGTGCCCGCGAGGGCATAGACGTCGACGGCCCCGTTCACCCTCCCCCTGACTTCCAGAACTCTCCGTTCCAGCCGCACTCCAATCAGCCCCCTCCCGGCTCTCCTTATTACCCTCCCCTCGTTCCTCCCGGCTACCCCCACCCCGGTGTCCCAATTTATGGCCCTTACCCTCCTCACATTCCCATTCCCGGCCCTCCCGGAACCTTTGCCCCCCACATGCATCCCGGCTTCCCTCCCCCTCCCCCGCCCCCTCAGCACATCCAGCCTCCTCCCCATCAGATCCAACCCCATCCTCCCCACCATGTTTCTCCTAACCCCGCTGCCTCCCTCGAGGTCAAGGGTCAGGATCCTCAGTCTCTCGACGTGTCCGATACCCGAGTACGCATCCCTCTCCCTCTCACCTTGTATCACATGTCTCATCTTCTCACCATCCAGGCTATCGCCAAGAGTTTCGGCGTACACCCCCTCATCATGAACGAGAGCCAACTTGCCGCTCAAAATGACAGAGAGGATCTTGCCGTCGGTTCCAATGGCCTCTCATCCGGTCGTGATCAGAACATCACAGAGACATCTCCCCCCCGTGATCCATCCGCATGGTTCTCTATCTCCGTCGCCACTTCAAACACCGGTGCCCCATCCCCATCCGGTTCTAAACTCACCATTTGGTTGCCGAAAGACCGCGAAATGGTCAACAGAATCGTCGACGTCTACTTTTCTCATCTCAACATTCACCGACCGGTCTTTTTCCGCTCCGATTTTGAACGCCAGCTTAATTCTCTCTACGATGCCGAGAACGTTCAACACGATCCGGGTTATGTTTGTAGCATGTATATCATCCTCGCTCTTGGTACCTTGAGCGAACTCAACCACAAGGCAACTCTCGTCGACAACGGCCTCAAGTCCCCCAGCAACAGTCCAATTTCCACCAAGAAACTCATGCCGAATGCATGGCCTGAGCACTATGAATTCTTTGAGCGCGCTTTAGCCGTCAAACCTCATCTCCGTGTCACTATCACCAGCCTTCAGGCGCTCATTTTGTTGCAATGGTATTTGTACACAGAGGTGAGTCTCTACGTCTACCGAATACTCGTAGCATCCTGAGAACACCTATGCAGCGACAAGGCCGTTCCCTATGGCGCCTTGTCGGCAGCCTCGTTCGGCTGTCCATCGAGTTAGGTCTTCACCACGATCCCATGTCCCAGAACAATACTTTTACGGAGGAAGAAGCACAGTTGCGCATTCGATTGTGGGGCATTGTGATGGTCCATGATCGCGGGACGTCTATCCTCCTCGGCAGGCCCCTCGCTATCGCTCCTTCTGATTCAAACACACCCCATCCTTCTCGACCCTTGACAGGCCAGCACGTGGATTATTCTGAACACTTTTTGCTATCCCATCCCATTGCCGAGATACAGGCTGACATCATCAACTCCCTCTATTCCCCTTCCAACAAGAGCGTAGATGCTGTGATGCGGCATGCAACTCGGATTATCAAGAGTATGATGGAGTTCCGAAGGCAGTTGCCAGAGACTTACAAGTACTACTTTGGCGGGACTGAAGATTGGTCACTGGAAAAGAAACAGGATCTAGTTCGCGGCATCACGGAGGATCAGGGGCTTACGCTACTCAAGATTGGGATATCAAGAATATTGCTGCTGAGAGCACTGTTTAGCTTGAAGGAGCTCGATTACACGCATCGCTCGAGGGCGCTTGTTGATGGTGAGCACTAAATCACTTTTCCTTTCCAAGACATTCATGCCCGGCCAGCAATCGTCACCTCGCACAACATCATCATCGTACACAATCAGCTCATCCGGTTCCCTGACATTGCGTTTTTCGTCTCTCCGATCCCACTCCACATTGCTGCCATGGTCATCCTCTATGGTCACATGTCACACTGCGAACGCTTGCCCCGGCAAGTCATGATCGAAGACGTTTCGATGGCTCTCGACATGTTACCTCGATTCCGGTGGCGCTGGGAACGGAAAGATTTGAATGGTGGTCACCCTCTACTCTCCAAGCTCGCCGAAAAGGTTCTCAATGTTGACCTGCATTCCGTCGGCCCTCCCACAGACCCTATTTTACTCTCAGAGCTTGACTGGGACACTGAGAACGTCATTCTGGGCTCTCCATCGATGCCGTCTCCCCGGCAGCCGCACTCGCAACAGCCACAACAAAAGACGCCGACTCTGGCTCACCCCCCGTATCAGCCCGAGGCGAACATGAGTAGCGCTTTGGTCTACGGACCGCGGACGGCTTCTCAAAGCACCACGCCTGTGAAGAGTGTCGGTCCGCAGGTTTCGCTCGCGCTTGTTGGGGATAAGCTCGCGGAGATTCCAACCGGCTTGTTCTACCCCTTCTATCCAGAGAACCCAATGGGTTCCATAAAAGGGCCGAACGAAAGCGGGAACATGAGCAACGAGAATGGTGGTGCAGACTATACCCAATTGTTGGCAGCCGCCGCTGCACAACCTAACGGATCGAACGGGTCCTATGGGTGTCAGCCATCACAAGACTCTTATATGCTGGAAGAAATCTTGCCAGCAAGCGTCCCACCTAATGGCCATGCGGGTGCGATCTGGATGAACGTCGTGAGTGCTTCGCAGGGATTGTCTCGTCTTCGCTGATAGACCGGTACGCGGTACCATTTGTTCCCCGTATTTTGTAGAATCAGAAGAGTATACAGTATTGACAGAATCTAGGTCACTGTGTCGTTACTCCTTTACGAGTTTTCTTGGTTTTGTTCTTTTTCCTCGCTAGTTTCGGTTTCCGAGTTCCCTGATCTCCTTTTCTTGACCTGCGCTACGGACAGTTCTTGTACAGTACGTTCTGTAAAAAGGCTCTTCGTCCTTTCTTATTTCTCTTTATACTCTGCCAATCTCGACTGGTTTTCCATGCCTCTTCGTGTGCTATTCTTCACCACATCCCTGATCCTCAAGCAGTCAGTAGCCTATGGTTCTTTTAACGAGAGTGTTTGCTTAATCATGTAACCTGGACCA
>QGOI01005986.1:0-12496 GCA_003313885.1 Boletus sp. MG55
CGTCCGAATCCCTGAGTATGAAGATCAGCGGTGGGCTTTACGAAGCTAAGGGCGACTGACAGAAATTCTTTTGCTTGGCATATGCGGCAATAAAGTATCCACACTCCGCCACCTGTTGAAGCAGAGGCGTGATGGTCTTTTTATGAGCCTCGACTACCTTCAGAGGTTCGGCATCTTGAACGAATGTGAAGAGATCGCTCAGTTTTCCCGCTAAGCGAATGATCTGGTCGTCGCGATTTTGTTGATTTATAAGCACCTGCGCATTACCAACCAGAGTTGAGTGGGAGTAAGGATATCGAGCGACCGACAGACCTGGTTCGCTGCTGATATAACAGACCAAGTCAACGACGCGTACGGGTGAACCTGTGAAGTGTTCAGACGGAGAGCAAGTCACAACACCAACTACCAAATACCTCTGCGATGCCAGCCACAATCTCGTTAAATACTTTCATCCTCTGCAATAGAACGCCCCACGTATTCTCGAATGCCTGTGCTTCAGTCATGGCGTTTGTGCCAGTGTTGATCGCCGTGTCCACGAAGCCAACGATTGGAGGCGTAGCGCCGAGCGCGCTTGTCATTTCCATCACTCTGTCGACAGCGTCGGTAGCTTGTAGTTCGTTTGCGTTGACGTCACCACGTGCTTCAACAGTCAATGCGAACTTGATCTTGGTCCCCGAAGGTTCCAGGGCCTGAGCAATAACCCTGCCAAGAGGCAGATCGATCACTTTGATCGCAGAGATCACGTCAGTAAAAATATGACACCGTGATACAGAATATCTTCGTACCGCCATCCTGCAACTTTTCTAGCAGCCCGCCAATGGTATCCGTAAGATTGCCAACAACTTTGTCCTGTTTGAAGGGGATGTGATTCTTCTCGTAAACCGTTGCAAGAAAGTGGGTCCGATCGTCCCCGTCACTAGGGAGATTCAGTTTGCTAGTGTAGAACAGCATATATGTACCCACAAATAAAAAACATCGTCCCAAGAAATGCAATTATTTTTGTCTTTTGCCTTCTTCCGAGCCGTCGGCCGGAGGGTATCACCTACGGAAAGTTGGATGTGGTATTCCTTTGCAAGCGAGAGCTTGTGCCTCGCTTGAGTGCGAAGTTCGATGTCTGGAAAAACAGTAAATTCGCAGAAACATCTAAGCGCGAGCGATGCAACGCTACCTCTAATGGTGATGCTGTTCGCCCTAGAACCACATTTAGCAAAGTCCCAGGGTTATTGTGAAGTAAGCCAGTATACATACATGTATATCGGGTCGGTGGTCGATATGCTATAGTGGAAGCTGGGATGGTCACTGAGAGCGGGTAGTTTGTGAGGTGGGAGACACGGGTCGTGGGTCCTGAAGAGGCTGGGAGACGAATAAGCTGTGGCCCACACGGTCACTGATCCGGCAACCCACTGCCATCGGGCCGGACTCCTGCCAGCCTTCGGCGAAGCCGGGTGTGTCGTTGGTGCACTCTCTAGTAGGTTGATCATAGAGTTGGTACCGTGACTGACCGTCGCATCATCCGAGCAGTCGTGACTCGGAAGCGAGCACAACGCGACGACGCCCACGTCCGGGTCAAGCTGCTTGTTATCACACTTCCTAGCCTGGGACGAAATGGCGGACTCGACGTCTCACTCAGGCTGCATACTCAACGTGGGTCCTAGTAAACACACCGAAAACAACAACAAGTCAACACGCTCCTTACCAGGCAACGAGGAAGGGGCCGCCTCCGCTGTCCAGAAAGTCCAGTTCCAACATCACGTCGGCGCCGATGCCCCTCGCAAAAGTCCAACTCGGTGCCCTCGTCGCGCGCGATCCACATAGTCGATACCATCCCCTACCAGGAGATATTTCCGACATCAACCCGCTCTATGCTGACGCAGATCGCCGAAACTGAACGGGGTGGTTTCTATAGTGGGTTTACGGATTGTTTGCATACGAGGCAATTGCTTTTTACATGCTTTCCCTAATTAGCGCACAGCGCACCGTACAAGAGCGCCTACCCACTCTCGCAGACGCAGGTGTTTTCGGTATATCAGTGGGGAAGTATGTCAGGTCGGTGGATTGACTCAAAGTTATTCACATCCAAGTCTTGTAAGCTAAAGATGGGCCGCCGAAGATGTCGCTTCCCGACGTGTTTACCCGTCTCGTCGGGATTGCAGTGAAGAACATGCCATGGCTTGTGAGTTGTCCACGTCGCTACACCGGCCACTTCGTGGCTGGAACCCCACCGATGATGTCACCTCGAGACCTCGTATGAAGGGAGCACAAACACGATGGTTCCTCTACGCAGTAAATCATCGCGCAACTCTGTAATGAGCCGTCGTATGGGCTGCAGATGCGTTAGCTCACTCTCGTCTTTTATTCCATGACAGGTGATTTCCTTCGGGCTGACAGGCTGGGGTGGTAATGCACAGGTTGGTGGGAATTATAAAACTCCTCGTCAATTCTGATTCTTGCTCGTGAGGTGGAGCAAGGCGTATCGTGACGGTCTCCCATACGCAACTGCGAAGCGTTGAAGATAGTCGGTCCCGTCGATGCTGGTGTTTTTACATTCAAGCACCAGTTGTCCTTGGCCTGGCAGTCGATCTCTGGCTGGACGCCCAAAGATGCATTGTGAACGATCTCGCCTCGTTGCCCGTCACGGTGTTATTATGACCCAGCTCTGCATTCGGTAGTAACCGCTCTACTGTGACGCGTTTGACGTAGCTGAAATAGCCCTGCTTATGATATTTAGAGACCGCTCAACGATCCGTCGTTATCGTACACTGGCCAGAGCGAAGACGTAGCTACTGACGGTCACAGAAAAGGACACGACTATGTGGATGCGAGGCTACGGAAGTTATTCGAGACGACGACGACACGATACATGCACATCAGAGAGACATACGAGAGTGCCAGCTACCCTTCTGGGTGGGCTCTTCAAGGGTTGCTCGTTGAGAATTCCAGTGGCTGCAGCCTTCCAGATGCAAAATGTATTGTTCCAGTGAAGTTACCGCCATGACAAACATACGAGAGGGGATTCGCTAGAGAGGTTGCATATAATTCACGACTCCAGGTTTCCACGAACGTCCCATCCGGCACCGCCGCCTTGCCCACGTCCATATCCCCTGGGTGGGGGATCTGCCAGTGGGACGTCGAGCTTGATGCTGATGCATGCAGGTTATAAAAGTGTAATCGGTACCAAGAACTATCGAACGCTTTGTATCGATGTCATATTGAATTGCCCATGGTTTTACCATTCACGACTGGAGTGTGATTTTCGCTCCACGATTCATGCACATGCTCAGGGGGCAGTAAACTCTGTAGATTCACGAAGAAAGAAAAATGATACGCGCAAAGCTCCCGATTTTGCACCTTCTCGAGCGTGCAGGTCTCAGTTAGACTCGATCTGGGTGCACACACAACGGACGGACTGGGTTGGGTGTGGGAGCCAGTGATGATTGAACAAGAATACAACAGGAGAGATGCAAGGAAAGAAACAAGATAGGAAACGATCGATATAGTACCGTTCATGCCTTCTTTTCCTTTTCCTTCTTCTCTTTCTTGTCCTTCTTGTCCTTTTTCACCTTTTTCACTTTTTTCTCCGATCGGCCGTCCTGTTGGACGGACAGGGTCAGCATGCATGCACGCAAACGACCAAAGGCGAGACAGAGGCACCTCTGTTACTGCCACGGCAGCCTTCTCCGCCTTCTTGGCCACCTTGGCCGCTTTTTTGAGTGCCTTCTTTTCCTCCTTGGACAACTTGATCTTCTTGACCGGCGGTTCGTCCTCGTCTTCCTCAGCACTGCTCTCGCCATCGACGTCCATCGCCTCGCTCGACCGCCGCTTCTTTCCTTTCTTGTCCTCCTTGTCCGTCGTCTCCCTCTCCTTGGCCGCGTCCTTGGGCTTGGACTTTTCCTTCTCCTTGTGCTTGTCCTTGCGTTTGCTCTTTTTCGGCGGCGGTGATGGCTCGATCAGAGGTAATACTGGCTCGGCGTCCTCCATCTCCACGTCACCACCTCCTTGCTCCTCTTCGTCCTCGTCCTGGTCATCGAGCGCAAGGCTATCCAACACCCGGCGAATTGCGTCTGCGTTTTTGGTAGGCGGTGCCCCAGTTTCGAAGAATGCGAGACGTTCTTCGACTTGTGCGCGGAGGGCTTCGCCGAACTTGGCAGTGGGATTGTCTTGGTGGGAACGTGGGTCAGCATCCGTACACAAAGAAGGAAAGAGGGGCGTACCGGAGTAACAATCTATTCGCGACGCGATCGAACACTTGTTTGCCAGGAACCGCGATATTCGGCCCTTGTGTTTGGAGTCGGCGCGACCGATGAACGTGGAGTGGTACAAAAGGCCGTACTATAGTCACGTGAGATGAGAATGGGTTGTCGGGTCAGGCGTCGACCTCGCTCACCTTGGGGGTGTTGCCCTTTGTCTTGAGCGCTCGGAAGAGGGCCTTTTCGGCGCCGAGGATCTGGACGGTCGAGGCGGGGTATTTGCTGAGGTTGGTCAGACTGCCTGCGTGACTGATCAGTCGTGCGCCGATGCGCTCTCCGAGCAGCGCCGTCAGCGAGGGTGCGACGAGGTTCATTTTCTCGGACAGATAGGCGACGAGGGATTTGCGGTATTCGGAGATGGAGATGACGCGGGCGGCAAAGGCAGAGATGTTGAGCATGTCGATATAGGAGATGGAAGAGCCCATCGATCCACGGGCGGCGTCGAGAATGTTTTGCGCGAGCGTCGCGTTGTCGTCGATGATGATCGTCAATTCGGGGAGTTTGTCCTCTGCTAAAGCATCCTTGTCCCCGATGAACTGCACGAGACGCGCGTATTGGTAATTGTCCGGCACGAGCTTGACGAGTTCGGGGAAATGATAGCCGTACCATTCCCGAATGCGCATGGCAAAGAGGTTGACGTCCTTGTCAAGCTGATCGAGAAGCGCAATGGCTTGGATGATCATGTTGTCCACCCGGTTCACGTTGAACTTGAGTTTGGCACGGGAGTACGAGTGGCCGAGGCCGAGTTGAGCTTTGACGAGGTCGTTGGCGTCGAGGCCTTTGAGGAGTTTGTGGGCGTGTTGACGGATGCCACGGAGGATTTCTTGAGCGTCCTCGGATGCGTCGCACTTGAGGCCTGTGCCGTCCGATATGGCGTTGGCGAGCGGCGCATCGTGGACGATGAGCTTGACTTGAGCGGATTTTTTTCCACCCTTGGAGAGGTTGAGCTCGAGGAGGGACTTCAAATGGTCGTTCAGTATGCCTGGTCACACGCAACTCTGATGAGCGAATAAAAACATGTCAACGAGTCGACCATCGCACGCACCCTCGGATACATCATTTATATTCTCAAGCGCGTCGGCGGCGCTCTTGAACGGGGAAAAGCTGAGGAGGGAGACCATCTTGGTGAACTTTGAAAAGTCGTTGATCGAGTCTTGGACGGCCTTGGTTTGCGAGCCGACCACGTCGTGCAGTTTGACCTCGAGGATGGCATAGCCCGAGGCCGTCTCGAACAGCGCGTGCGTCGCCATCGCGTGTCTGCTCGCCGTGTCCGACGTCGACCAGGCATCCTCAAAATTTGGTGGCTGACATAATACCACACCCGTTTTGAACAATTGTTCACGCGATGCTGAGCCTGTCGGAAGATTGCACAGTCACTGGCCGTGTCTGAATCCTGTTCATTTTCCAACATCGTGTCAGGCTTCTTGACGGCTGTGCTAAAGGCTGTTGGGTTAGCGCTCTAGCGCTGCGGACAATGAGCGCCCGAGGCAGTGTGAACAGCAGAATCGTCGACGCCCAGGGCCGTGGTTCCATCATATGGAAGAAGCTGCCACCATCGCATTCCTCAAGACTCGGATCAAGGCATGGGACTGTCAGGCCCAGACGGAACATCGCACTTGGTCAGTGGCCAGGCTCACGGCCGGTACGTTACGGGAAACATTCTTTTTGCCGTTGGGAATGCATTATGTCTCTTGTCCAGGAGTAACGCAACTATCGTCTGCTACCTCGCCTGTTTGTGCAAGATTGGGGTATCTGCAACGCGGAAAGAGTGTTGTTGTCCCCTTGGTGGCATGAATTCGCCACCACAATCAGCCGATCACAACGTGCAGTCACCTGCCTCGCCACGTTGGTTCCAACTTGTGGTTCCAAAGAACTTTCCGTGACCGTCAAGATTATCGTTTCATCCTGCAGGCAAACCCTTCAGAGCGTGCTTCCAGCATGAGGATTGGTACAGGGAATGCCCCCTGTCACACTCCAGCACATACGCCTCATGCTATTTTAAACAGGATTTAACGATGACCTGCGGTCTATGGCCAGGCTAGGCCATATTGTCGAGTGTATCACAGGCTGGTTCGTAACTGCCTAAACGGGGACCGCAGCGTCCAGGATGTGTTCCAGAATATGCATAGGGCATGCCTCGTACCTGAGTTACCCCGGTGTTTGGTGTCGACACGACTTGCTGTGGGCGGAGGGGTACAGGAATGCTTCGAGAAGGTTCCAAGTTTCCGTGACTCGGTGCTTCACCGCAGTGATTCGATGTGCGCTTATCTTCGGGCCGCTGACCAGACGCGCACCTGGGACCCTGACGGCTGTGAGCACTGAGCAGGTAGAGTGCTGTAGGGTCACGTGCTGGTATATGATTGGACGGGGTCTATTGGGTCCAATCTTGGTATATATTTACACGCTGCCAGCCTCGTGTCTGGCCTCAAGGACTTATAACTTGCCGCGTCTTCCCCCCCCTTCTTGTCCGCGTCCTTTAGGTCTCAGGAGCTCGACTGCGCGGGCCACTGCGGGCATCCTCCAACCGCACTAGTTCGTGGTTCGGTTCCTACTTTCATATAGGTATGATCATTCTCGATGTCATACACCACGAGCTCACCTAGACTTGCGCTCAAAGGGCCTCTTCTCTCCACATCGCCCCCCGCCCCCCCTTTCGTTCTGCCACGACACTTTTATATTTGATTACGATCGTCATGTTCAAGCAACGCCATTCCCCTACCAGCCCACGCTTCGTCCCCGACACCCCAAAGCTTCGAAAGCTCACCCTCCTAGAGGAGCCGTCCACTGGCCCCTCCCGTCCTGCAACAAGGGCCGACATGCGACGGCCAGAGACCCCCGCTATGGTGCCCTCATCGTCCAGGGCCAATCCCACTGCTGGACAGCCTGCCAAGCCCCTGAGGTCCATTCTCAAGGGAAGCAAGAGTGCACAGTCCAGCGACTCGTACGAGAGCGAGGGCGAGATACTAACTGCCAAAAACGTGGCTCGCTCTCACTACAACATCCCCAACGTGTTGCCCCCGGGATCGCGGTTGGGTGAGTACGCGTTTGATTCCCTCCTTTCCCCCTTTCTTTCCCGCGCCTCGAATCCGTCTATCGTTTACGTATCCCTTATCTGATTCATGGTGGCAGTGCCTATGAAGCCACCCGCGTTCAACCTTCACTGGCAGCTACTTCCCTATGATCCGCGAAGATCGAGGCGACTCCTCCGCTTCGATATGGCCTTCCCGGCGGATGAAATAGTGTTCCAGGATGGTGGTTATCGAACGAAACTCTCCGACGCCGAGCTGAACAAACCAGCGGCGAATGGCACCATGACCAAGATGCTCATCGCGTTCGAGCACAAGTCATTCTCTTGGGAGGTGGACGTCAAGAACGCCCGCGGGATCCGTTGCCGAGACGTGTTCGAGGAGATATACAAAACCTTCAACGAGCAGCTCACTCTCGAAGAGCAGAGGCTGGTCCGCGACCGCCGTGCAGTCGAGGAAGCCTTCCGGCTCCGCTGTAAACTTGCCTTCATTCCAGAAGCTGAGCTTTCCTTGGGATGGAAGAGGGTCGACGTCCTTTTGCATCAAACGGTCTTCCTTGGCCTGACTCAACCAAAGTCTGGCAGCGACTGGGTCCTAAATCTCGGTACTCAGTCACATATCTCTGGCTTGTCATGAACACCCGACGACTCTATGTATGCTTACGATCACCGGTACGCGCGCCGTCCTCGGTAGTGTGATGCCAAGCTGACCTCCCTGTTCAGGACTGGTTCCCATTTTACATGTGCACGCTCCTTCGCAACATCATCCACACCCACGTCAGTCATCATATTCGCATTATTGCATGTTTCGTTATTCTCTTTGATACCCTCTCGCTGGTCTGTTACATACATCCATGCTAAGTTTATCGTACTGTTGTACTTGTTCAGTGGCCTTTCCAGGTGCCACTCGAGGCAGTTCAGGCGTTCCGACCAACGCCTTGCCTCCCACATGTTTCTCTCACATTCCTCAGACGCGCTTTTGCGTCTGCATGCCGTTCTGTGCCAATCCCCACTTTTACCTTGAGGATATGTATGATTCGGGACATTCAGCGTTCACTTTCGCTCCTGGTTCCTTGGGTATCATCAGCCTTTCTGGGCACGCATGTAGCTAGCTACCTCACAGAATGAATAAACACCGGATCTTACTTTGATGGGTTCCTAGGCATATCTGCCTATCTACAGCGATTAGGTACTCTCACGACGACCCCTTGGGCTGTTCGGCCGAACACCCTCGCACCTCGATGGTCGTTGCAACGAGCGATAACGTTGGGTGGCGTGGGCCAGCGGAGAGAACGCGATAGAAAACCAGAGAACGCTCCACGAAAGGACAGACATCCCCAGATAAGGTAGAACCCTAGGACCACGGCACGCCCCCCGCGCGGCGACACGATACGCCGGAAATGATACGATCGATAGGCCAAGGGGGGACACCCACGTCCGAGAAATCCGAGCATCGATTCCGAAAGCGGACAGAACTGCAAGATATCGATCGATGGCACGGCTTCGAAGCCGTGCCAAATTTAGAACGGTGAGCTAAATCGTAAAAAAGAGCCCAGTACGATGGTTTCCGTACCGTCTGCCACGTGTTTGACGTTTTTGGCCTGCGTTGAATCTCGAACCTCGAGATACGTGGTGTGAGACGTCCGAGGTTGTTGCGAGGGCAGGTGGACAGAATAGGATCTTTCTTTCTTTCTTTCTCTATGGCCCCATGTCGAGGACGTGGCGTACGTTATCGAAACATGAGGGCGCCTCGATTCCGGAAAGATGGACCCGGAGGAGCGGAGACTCGGGAACGGATCTCCAGCCTCGTTGAGATGGGAGGTGGGTGTGGCAAAGGGGTGGTAGCCGCTCCGCCGTGGGGTGCGTCGTCTCGTTGTATCGGTCTGGGTCGTTCGTTTTTCCTTTTTCTTTTTTATCTTCGCTCCGGCAATCCTGCAGGAGATCGATCATCGAGATCGTGACATGTCAGAGACCTGTCGTCGGAGCATCCAAAGGGGTTGGGGGTGGGGTCGATCCGAGACACGAGTCGTAGGCGCGAACCTCGAACGGCGTGGCGTTCTCGATCGGAATGGAAGCCCAGGGGTCTGGCCGCTCCATGGACACAGTACCCTCGCGCGAACGCTCAAAGGGTGGATCGTTTGATCGCCGGGAAATACTGGCGAAACCGTCCCCTCCGAACCGGTTCGACCCACGCTTGACTGGGTGACAGATTCGTTTCGTTTCATGACGGTGGCTGAGTGCTGAAGCGCTAGTTCGACTTATAGTCTGATCACCAGACCGGCTCTAACTGACCCGTTCTCCTCGATCGAAGGAGTGCCCGAGATAGTCGTAGGGTCACGCTGACCGTCGGCACTGTGAAAAGTCAAAAGTCCATGTTAGCCCAAGTCGACACACGGTGTGCGAACCTCGATCAGTGGTCCAATGCCAAGCCGTGACTGGCCCATCGGCCGGCGTAACGTCGTGCCATTCCAACCAATCGCAGAAACATTGTAGCGCCAAAAGAGGGGGAAAATATCTCGAGAGAAGACGCTCACCAGAAGCACCTCAGGTACAAGGGGCTGAAATTTTCGTGCACAAAACACGGTGTAGCGATAATTCCCGAACTCCGACAACACCCATTCCAATTATGGAACATGGAGTGGTTCCTTGAAATACACATTGTAAAGTAGACAAACCCAAACGCGAGTGCAAGCCAAAATCGACGTGTCCACTGCTACTAGGTAGCATGGGCCCGTCAGCGGAGCTCCGTCAGTTCATACGCAAACACGAAAGTACAAGGCATCATGATGCGTTCGCCGGCAGCTCCGCCCCTCCTCGCCCGACATGAATGCGACCGTTTGCCCACAAACGACATCCGAGTCCGAGCCCCTTTTCATCCCCGACCATTCGTGCGCAGACGCAAAAGTGACCGGGTTCGCATCTGCACGCGAGCCCTCACGTTCGCTCACAAATGCCATGCCCGTTCGAGCCATCGCGGTGTCCCCCCCTTATCGAACGACGTGCGAATACGAACCCAGGTACGCACAACCATTCCAGTCAGCAAGCACGTTTGCAGGCAGCGTGGTGGTTCACGCGCAAAAATCATCGTCATCGCCACAGGTACCTGCAGGTTGACATGCAAGCCTGATTGCTTGCCTGTCAACACCTTCTGGGTTCCCCATCACCGTAACTCATGGGTATACCTGCATACGCGTATATCTGGGGTGTAATGGAGGGAGCAGTTGTGGCTTGTCACGGTGTGCAGCCTGGGAACAACATCGCGTAGGTGTATTATTAGAATGACCAACCTCTTTTGTGGCCCCAATTCGAGTTTGATAAGACCGAAGAATATCATCTCTATGTTGTAACGCAGCAAAAGTAAAAAGTACAACGTACTTGTGGAGACGATGGTGTGGATGTTGAAACTGAGGCAGGCATAGAGCGAGATCTCCCGGCGGGCCGAGGTCCATTGGATCGGAGATAGAATTTCATGATCAGCGAGCTGCAAAGTGCAAATATTGATGTGCTGTTCTTTCTTTTCCTCAGCGACAACGGAAGACTAGCCCTTGCAAAACTCAATGCGATGTACTCCGTGGATCATTTGGTGGTGTAGCACTACCTATCAATGACACTGACTCCCGTTTTCAGGGCGGTCGCCGGTGTGATGTGCTGATGCTGATCGCCAATCCTTCTGTAGATCTATTCAGCGTCATATCTTAAGCCACAAAATCACTATCACAGGCCAAGTAAGGGTCACCCACAGGATGCCAATGGAACCGTTTCAGCACGTCTTCTCAGTATTTGCCCATTCAAGATCTTCTCGGTCCCAAGAACCGATCACATCTACTTGATAGCGGACCCATTTGCGCCATCATTACGGCCATTTAACCGACACCGCGTCATCAACCAACGAGCTCCTTTTCCTATCACGCTCAAGCTCGGTGAACGACTCGCGCTGTGCCTTCACAAACCGATTTGGCAATTGGTTGGATAGTGGAGCTCGTACTTGGATGCTTCTGCCATATTTCTTCTACGTCTTGTGGTTTCAACCTGGCGTAGTGCACCTGCGCTATTGGCGTCCACCATCTTTCCCAGATGGACCGGGCCAGGGTTGATCTAAGGAGGAGAACTGGGCTCGTGCCCGCTACTGCACCTGAGGATCCGACGACACGCACTCTCTACGCTACGTTTTGACTTTTGCCTCGGCATCTTCCGCTCGGATCCTTGGCACCGCTGCTGCTACTGCCTCGCCTCTGCCACTACCTTGTCCCTGGCGCTGCACGGCCCCTTGCGCCGCTCCGCTCCACTGAGATAAAAACGGTAAATAGGATTCTACGGCTGCAGAATCGGGGTACATTGCAGTAATGTCAAGATTAATGAGATCTTTGTATCTAATCACACTCGACTTGGAGGGGTTTCAGCCATGTGTAGTATTATATGTAGGAATTGAGAGTGTGATCTCACTCCTGGCGTCGACTCCGAGTACAAACATTCACAAGTTCATGGTGGCACGTGTGGGGCCGTCAATGGGGGAAAATATGAAAACGAGTGCACAAACACCTTCACGCTTGCATACGAGCCCAATCGGCCTGCCCCACGTGCAGCGATCAGTCCAACAGGCTGCGATCAGTTTGCCAAACGTGGTACTGACAATTACTTGAGTGTTCGCGGGTCCCATCACCCTGCGTGTTACGTGCAGATGCCATTGTCAAATGTTTGCCCGCCAAGCCATCTACACTAGCCTATCTGTGGTTGACTACCATCGGCTAGCCGTGTCATCATGATGCGGCAGCATGCATGCCTGTGCCTTGGACACAAAAGCTTCTTGAGGCGTGATATAGACGAGATGTCATATTGAAGTTAAGGTAGGCATGCGTAAAGCCTGCGAGATGAATCCCGCGACTAGTAATGCCAGTGGTCCATATCAGATTTCATGATGCTATTGATGATATGATCCAGTCCTGTTCCAATTCCATTTTGACAAGATCACGCTGCAAACACTAGCTGACGGTCAAGGATGAAGCCCAAACTCTTGATGTCCCGATCCCTGATTGCCGAGTAGAGCTGCCCATGCCAGTGAGTGTCATTCGTATAAAGAGTCAGATTGTCAGGGTGCTGACAACAAACACCATGTCCCTAACCAACGAATTTCCCCCGGAGCCAATTCCAGTTCTCTCGCCGTTGCTTGTGACGACTCTCCGTGAACGCACCCAGGCCGTGCTTTCGTATCTCGTCAAAACAAACT